>CAKAOH010040724.1:12877-69545 GCA_916701665.1 Sebastiscus tertius | reverse complement strand
TCCTCTCCCCCTACGAACCCCCACGGTCCCTCAGATCTACCTCAGCTGGTCTACTTTCCACCCCCAAGGCCAACCTCTGCAGCTTTGTGGACAGAGCATTCTCCAGGGTAGCCCCAGGCTTTGGAACTCCCTCCCACAACACATCAGAGACTCTGAATCCCTCTCACTATTCCAGTCCCACCTCAAGACCCATCTCTTCTCCTCTGCCTACTCCTAGCCCCCCCACCCTCACCCATTTGTCCGTGTGTGTGTGTGTGTGAGTGTGCGCCTGTGTGTGTCATTTGTCTATATTGTTAAGCGTCTTTGAGTTCCTAAAAAGCGCTATATAAGTCAAATGTATTATTATTATTATTATTATTAGTCCTGCCTTCATATGAGAATATGCAGAATGTGCTGTCCACCGATGATTCAATCAGCCAGTGGGACTATTTCTACCTGTAGTGCAGCACTGCATCTGGAACAGCAGATTTTGGGGTCATCAAATGGAATTTGCTGAACCATTTGAATCTTTTGAGTCTGTATTACTTTTTTAAAGAATGTTGCCCCTCTCTTGGCTTTATCCCACACAGGGTACTGGTGCAGAGGCTTCATATCTGGACTGCGTTGTATTGATAAGTGCAGCAGCTTTTCAAAGCATTTCCGTAGTGAGTCAACAGCTTTATCTTCCAGGGTTTCCTCTGTTTGGACAAGGTCAGGTGACAGGCTCTGCCAGATATTTCTGAATGAACCGTGTGTGTGTGTGGCTGTGCGTGCAGACACGTGCATGGAGGGCCGTCCATTCATACATTCCTTCCTCCCACAGTAACCTGAGCCCTGGGGGGTGGGTGGGAGCACAGAAAGAGAGGGTGGAGTCTACTTGACTTCTCCTGTGATAATGCTCATTCATTTTTTCCGACTTATCGAACATTTTCTTTTTTTCTTGTGAAATAGCTGATTCAGATCAAACAATTTGAGAACTGACTGAGGTTAACTGACGTTATAAACCCTAATAATAATAATAATAATAATAATAATAATCAGGCTAAAAGTCCTCTCCGCTCTTCAGTGTCCAGAAGAATCCTGACTGGGCTCCTGAGAAAAAGAGAAAGTCCGAGCAGAAAGTGGAAGGCATGGATCTTTTTGTTCTTTCTATCACCGCTCCTTCTCTTGTGTGGTACTATAGAGACTGCTGGGGTTGACAAGACAACACAGAACATATTGCTCTCACACACACACACACACGCACACACACACACACACACACACACACACACACACACACACACACACACACACAGCAGCGCAGCCGCAGTCTCTGGCTCCCCTCCCCTGTGTCTGGTTGCAGCCCTCCTCCGTCCTGTGACCTACAGGCATTTAACCTCTGACCTGCAGGGCCAATATTAACTCTTGTGTGATTGTTCCAGGGCAGCCGACTTCCCCTGGCCCAGGCCCTGAGAACATTCCTGGGCCCCGTCGCTAGGAGAGCCTTGCTGTCACACTGCTGACCTCCTCTATGGCCAGGGTTACCCTTGATCTTCTGCGCGCACACACACACACACACACACACACACACACACACACACACACACACGTACACTCGGCAGCCCCTCCACCCCAAACCGCCCCAGCCAGGGGTCCTGCTGTTCTGTCTCGGAGCTGAAGGCCACCCAGTCCGCCTACTAGCTGCTACTGTGTGCTAACACACCTGCATTCATCAATAGCTGCTGGTATCGGCGGCAGCATGGATGCTTGAAATGCTCACCTCCACTGACTTGTGTTTACATGTACATCAGTGTCCCGGTTTGGAGTCTCTCCTGGTTTTGATCTTATTCGGGATATGACATTTTCATGGGACGTGACAAACCGTGTTATTTATCTACGTGTTTACAGGTTCACAACAGTATTCAGGTTTCTGATCATGAGCATACAGGTGAGTCTCATGTTCTGAGTCCTCCAGGTAGCATCTGTTTATATGCGCAACAGATAATACCAGGATACTCCAAAAACCTGATCAGAACCAGAATACTTGTGCACATGTAAACACAAAGTTCTATACCATGAAAGGAACACTATATGTATTTGAAACCTCATACTATACTAGTAGTACGTACTGATTTGGCCCAAATGTAGTTCATCACTAAATTCACTTCTGAAAGTTTTTGAGGTGAGAAATCAACTGTGTAGATTTTGAATATCGGCAGTTTTACAATATCAGATGGCGAATCAAACATTTGTTCCACCGTTGTTGGAGTTTAGAAGCTCCACAAAATTCCGTGACAGCTAGCTAGCGCCTGCCGGAGTCGCTGCCAACCAGCTCATAGCGGTCTGTGAGCGTGACTACCTGGCTGGCTGGAGCTCTCTCTAGAGACCGGTCTCGTAGACAAGAGGCTGTTATTTCCTTGTTGAGGGATAGTTTGTTTAAATATTACAACACAAATGTCTATTATAAATTAACAGGAACCTGTGGTTATCTAACTTTTTGGAGTTGAAAGGCTCCACAATCGCCCGCAGGGGTAGCAGCAGAGTGGCAAGGGAAAAGGTGAGGGAAAAGGAGAGGGAAGAGGAGTGGGAAAGAGCCGCCTCTGATGGGGCAGAGAGATACCTGCTGAGACAACATGACCCTTTTTAACATTCCTCTAATATCTGGAGGGAGATCAGTCCACTGATTTGTTTCTGTAACTGAAAAAGCAGTTTGAGTAACGTAAATTTTGTTGAGCAATATTTTATATTTCCCGTCTCCCCTCGTTGATGATCCTGTTTGTCTCACTTCATTATGAGCTGTTAGAATAAATACTTTAAACCTGCAGTGTCTTATAAAGTAAACTAACAGAACAGAAACAACTAAATCAAAGCTGTGTTTTTCAATAATACTGTAATAGTGGCAAGAGTCAGTTTTTTTTGTCCAGTGCTTTAAGAGCTGGTTTAAAGGCTGAAGCCTCGTCTAGCATACTACTAAATACATCACTTTAACTGTTGCATACTGCATACTACTGAGGAACGCAGTATGCAGTATGTACTACTACTCCTTTTGCTGAAAGAAACAGCAACACACCATGGTAGCCAGAATCCCCTTCATTTGAATAGGTGGAAACTAAACACCTTAAAACATCTTAATGTTAAAAAGATTTTGGTTTAGCCTACATGAGGATTCTGAAATATTTTCAGGTGCTAATATTTTTTCGGGGTTCTTATTCAGCATCCAAGTATTTAACAGGTTTACCTCAGAATTTGGGTTAATAAAAATGAACCTTCATGTTTCAATGAGGAAGCAAATTTGCAGTCAATTAATGGATAAATGAATAAAAAGGCTCGGAGAACAAACAGGCAACTCAAGATAAGTAAGCCTCTTGTATGATTTTATTCAAGACATACTAATGTTGTTTTGCGTTTAAGAATTTAGTTTGTTTAAGGGTGTCAAACATTAGTGTGGGAAGCTTTTAGAGGACAATTTCAGGACATATCTTCTGACTGTGCAGTACAGCATGCATAGCATCAGCTGTGACATGGTTACTGTCATATAATCTTCTTATGGCATGAGTTGGATGAGATAAAGGTATAAAATAATAAAATAAGATAGACCTCCCTTGACACTTGTGATCAATTAGTCAACACTTTAATGATTTGACGAATAAAAACAGTAATCAACTTTCTACCATTTCTAAAGTCGTGAGGAATTCAACATTATTGATTTATGTGAACATTGCTATCACATAGTAAGTACCAGAAAACACACATTTTGTTTGAATGGTATCTCTTCTAAGGACAAGCCTCAGTTTCTTAATATGGGAAACTGGTGCAAACTGTAGCTAACGGTATAATCCTTTTCTATGGAGACTAATGTTTTCAAATGTAAATGTTGCTGATCAGCATATGCAACATCCCTCATTGTGCCGCTAAGTTAATTTAACAAATGCCTGTATTTATTTATGTAAATTATTCCTTGAGGTGCTGCACTACATGACATTATTGATTAAATGAGACCTCTCCTCAAGCCCAGGCCCTTCACCCTCCACACATGATTCCATCTTGAATTTCTCCCTCGGGATCAATGAAGTTACCAGTTATCTATCTCTCTATCTTTATGTGACTTACCTAATAGCTGCTTTTGCACTCCTTGGTGTTTAGTTGCTTTTGTGTGTGTGTGTGTGTGTGTGTGTGTCAATCTTGATGTAAAGACATGAAAAACAAGATTGTAACGATGTTTTCACTGAAGGCATTCAGAAATATTACTGTCGTCTCTTTGTCACAGACAACAATAGCATGCTAACTGACGAGGCTCTCATTGGTCATTAGTCAAATTGGGTGTCAGACTGTGGATGTAGTAGATATTAATGATATGTGAAATGTGATCAGTCACCATGAGGGACAATAGAGAACAAAGGCTCATGATATCTGCAGAAATTTCGGTTTGAAAGTGAAACGGGAACTTCAGGGTCACTTTACTACACAGACTGCATAACTCACCTTCTGTCACGTGCTTGCTCGTGGTGTGCACTTTTCTACTGGGGGCGTTATATATTACATTATTACATTGCTGTGTTGAATACTCGGTTCTGATTGGTCAATCATGGCGTTCTACGGTCTGTAATTTCTGTATAACACACCGTTGCTATGCATAGCAGACCGTTGCTATGTATAACAGACTGTTGCTATGTATAACAGACCGTTGTATAACAGATCGTTGCTGGCGCAGCTCTGATGTCGGACTCTGGCGGACTGTTTTTGTGTCAAACTATTCATTTCTTCAGTAAGTAGCCGTGTAATAAGCGGGATAATGTAGAGCGACCGGGTCATTGGTGTGAGCCAGCATCGCCCTGTCGGTGATTCCCTCACAACAATGACCGACTCGCCGTACGTTATCCCTTACTTATTCTACTTCAAAACAAGTTTTGTCCCTGTGTTACAAAATGATGTTGTGCCTCTTTTGATCAGAACAAACCCAAGTTTAACCACAAAATGTGTGTGTCCTGGAGTTAAGATTTAAAACAATATTATAGTAAGTTGTGGATTCTTCATTCATAATTATCAAATATCCCTGACATTCAAATTACTATCATTAATAACCGAAAGGTAGATCTAGCAAAGGGAGGTCTAGCAGCAATCTAACAGCACCACAAATCACAATCACAAAACAATATTCACATATTTTTAGGGTGATTATGTCATAAAATATGACAGACATTTGAAGCTTCATTCGAAAACCTCTGACAGCAGCTGGACAGCAGACATCAGATCAGCTCTGACTGCTTGTTTTCCTCCGGTCTGTGAAATCTTGCAGATGCTGTTAGGAGCACCGGAGGACACAGAGGCACATGATTTTTTTCAGGTTACCTGTTTCATGTACCACTGTCACGATATAGCGACCGTTTTATAAAAATAACTTTTTCTAATCATATTTGCTCAAATCTCGCCTACTTCAGCTTTAAATCGACGCACCACTGATGAGGGTTGGATCACAGATCAACTAGTAGAAAGCTTGGCCTTCAGGCTCAGTTCCCTCTTCAACTGGACAGTGTGCACGCTGCACCTTTAAGCTTAATGTTTAAATGTAAGCTATAATAGACTTACTGTAAGCTACGATAGAGTACATCGGGCAGAACTATTACTGTTTAAATGTCTTTTAATAAGTATTTGGTTCAAGCAAACATTGGCCACTAATTTGGTCTGTCCTACATATCATGTACCATCAGTTTCAGTTGAGGCATGTGTGATATATTTGCTTCCATTGTTTGTGTGTGTTTGCTCTGCCGCCTCCAGTCACCTGTTGGTTTTTCCCCAAAACCCAGCGCAGATGTCGACTGCTCATAAGGGAAGTTGACCACCTTAATACAGCGGCAGCAGCCCATTCATCACCTATCACCAGCCACTGACAGAGGAAGTTTGCTCAGGGAGATGGCTGCATCCACATCTCATGGTTAATAAGAACTGAGTTACACAACACCTGACCATAAAGACAGGGGGACCAGTATCCTGATGCTCACTGTTCAAACAAGGAACCAACAACCCCCCCATCTCCTATACTACAATGAACATAGTGGACGTAATACTAAAAAACGCCCTCCACGCTCACTGCTCACTTTATTAAGTACATTTGTACAATCTAATGCAATTCAATACAACAGCTCTGCCATAAGTTCTACCTTTAAAAAGTGTATTATGTTCAATATATGGTGCCATTGTCAGTAAATTCAACTATGTTTATTATTGAGGTCTTAAGGTGGTGCTGTACTGGACTACCTTGTATTGAGAGGTGTTTCTACCATGAGGGAGTGTATTCACCAGCCATCCACAAAACGATTATCCCCTTCCCATTCCCAATTCTGTTTCAGAGGAGTAAGGGTGGGGTACAGAGGGTCTTTAAGGGGAGATAGCAGGTCAACAGTAGATGTCACATAGAAGTGAAGCTGGGAACCTAAAGATTAATTTGAGATGCAGCTCAGCACTGTGTGTCAAGTTGTTCTAGTCATAAATCAGAAAGAATAATGAAGTCATTCAAATAAATTGTGAAAGTGTGTAAGGGTTTAGAACACGCATGCTCTGCATGAGCTTTTTGTAAGATATCATGCAAACCGTTTTCATGAGGACGGGTTGCGCCATTACACCTGAGCCAAAAGTTGGTACATTACACTAGCAGGTCCTGTGTGACAGCCCTCTTGGGGTGCATCCCAAACCTCTCATTTACATCCACGTTTACCTCACTTGCGTCTTTTCCTTGTGTCTTAGTCCCTCCCGCCGGGGATGGGGAGACGCAAGGAAACCATGCGAGGAGAGAGGAAACGAGGAAATGTGTTTTTAGGGACAGACGTCTTTTCCTCTGAAGCATTGCATGAAGCGATGACCGTTCGGCTGGATCAGCTGTGATCACAGCTGGATCAGTGGCTTTAACAGCTGTAGAGACTTTAGATGGAGTTTGTGTCTGAACTGATCTAATACTAATAAAGACACACAGTTCTTCTCAGTGGCAGAGCAGCAGTGTTTCCTCTCTGTAGCCTGTTACCTGTTTAACAAACACCTGCACATGAATAACAACCTGAACACTGCAATTATTGATTAGGCTAAATGTTTGAGGGGAAATTGAAATGATGTAACTCATATCAGGAATTATCAGCTTCACGTGATTGGGATGGAAATGAGGATAAATGATGTAAAAGTGTTTGTTGATGACAGACAGACTCTTCTTCTCTCTCTGACTTTAAAGCTTCAGTAGTCAGTATATTTTTGGCATCATTGGGCAACAATTCCATAATAACCTTTCAGCATATTGTAATTCAAGTGTTCTTAGAGATAACTAAACTTCTGCTCCTCCTCATGGCTCTGTTTTCAGGCTTTAGAAAATCTAGCCCGTGACGGGAGACTTCGACCAATCACAGGCCATTTCATTGAGAGAGCGTTCCTATTGGCTGTGCTCTGGTCATGTGACCCGACTTGGTGTTCCTTCAACAGATTCCACAATGGCTGCCGCCTCACAAACTTTCTCATTTTACAGCTAAACCGTGCACTACAAGATGATTCTGAAAACATCTGAGGAGAGAAATAGACATTAACGTAACAGAATATTGATTCATATTTGACTGTTTGGTCGGAGTTCGCGAGTGATTGACAGCCAGCTCTCTGGGCAGCAGATGGACAGCAGACCTCAGATCAGCTCTTAGTGCTTGTTTTCCTCCGGTCTGTGAAGATGCTGTTAGGAGCACCAGAGGACAACGGAGGACACAGAGGCACATGATTTTTTTCAGGTTACCTGTTACATGTATTACTGTCAGGATATAGCGACCGTTTTATAAAAACAACTTTTTTTATTCATATTTGCTCCAATCTCGCCTACTTCAGCTTTAACTGTATCCTTAATAAAAGTTAATAGGGGATGGCAGAAGCTGCTATACAAAGTGCCAACCTGCCCATCAGGATCTCATCTAAATACAACTATTCACACACCGATGGCTCAGCCTTCAGGAGCAGTTTGGACACTTCGACGCGTGACCCGAGGAGCCGGGGATCGAACCGCCGACCTTCCGATTGGAGGACAACATCCAAGTCTCCTCAGATAACAGATTGTGAAAAGCAGAAGAAGACCAGAAATAGGAGTATTGAGACGGTCTTCAAGGTGGCCGGACCAGAACGACTTCCAGTTCAATTGAGGAGCAGAGAAATGTCAAAAAAGAGACTTGAGATGCACCCTTGATCTCCTGTCCGGGCTGTCTGTCCCCCATCACTGATTAGCACCTGTGGCTGCTGCTCCTCATTTACTGTATAAGCTGGTGGATTCAGCCAGTTTCTCTCTCTCTCTCTCTCTCTCTCTCTCTCTCTCTCTCTCTCTCTCTCTCTCTCTCTGGGCAGATGGTTTGTGGTGTGGGTTACGTTTCTCCTTGTGTTCATTTCATTTTGTTCATTACACTTCACTGTACACACATTCAAACACACACAACATTACTGTTGTTACTGACTTACACGCTTTATATTGCCATCGTTTAACTTATAATTACCTCCGCCAAGGCCGAGGGCCTAGGAAGGAGGTGATGTTTTGACCGGCGTTTGTTTGTTTGTTTGTTTGTTTGTTTGTCTGTTAGCAGGATTCCTCTAAAAGTCTGTGATGGATTTGAATGAATCTTTTTGGAGGGGTGGGGTGTGACACATGAACAATCCATTAGATTTTGGTGGCGATCCAGATCATGATCCGGATTCAGGATTTTTTTTAAGGATTCCGATCAGCCAGAACATTAAGACCTCTGGGTATAACACATGCGCTGTGTAACTGATGTCATGTTGATGACGCATGACCCCGCCTCTTTCCTCTTTCCCTGAGAGAGAGACAGACAGAGAGAGAGCGGGGGGTGAACCTGTAGATTTGGCGTTTTTTCACATTAAACTCGGTGAAATTCCAGTTGAGTTCAACCAAAGCACACTTGGTGATTGTTGGAAAGAGTAACGACGACGGTGTTGGTGAGTTTTATTTTGTTTCTGTCCAGTTTGAATGAAGTGTTTTACAATGCTCCGCCACTAGAACAGCTGATCTCAACATAAACAAAAAGACATGTGGATGATGGCGCAAGCTGAACAGAGAGGGGGGGGCGGGGGGGGAATCGTACTCGGGCAGCTTGGGGGAGGTCTGTGCTCTCCGTGTGCCATTCTAGTTTGTTAAATAAATCTTTAGTTAAAAGTCAAAGTGTTAATAGATGCTCCCAAAGGCCAAAGTGGACGAGGTGATGAAAATCTGTCATCAGATGCTGTCAGGTGACGTGACCTCAGCATTTAATACTGAAGTGCTTAACCTGCACGGACCAGAATGAATTCTGGCCATAGACAACTGATGGATTTCATGTTGTCGACTTTCCACAATAAGATCCCCCTCTGCCACTGTTAAACACACCCAGCCTCATTTTGAATGACCGGTAGTGTTGGTACAGCTGTGAAATGTGTAAAAGAAAGCATTAGTGTGAGTGAGCGTGCGTGTGCGTGTGTGTGGATGTTACTAATGAGTTGAGAAGCAGGTCAGCTCAGCAAGAAGATGGAGGCCTCCTGGTGAGGAGTGGTCACCACTCAGTGATGGCCACGCTTCAGGACACACACACTCACACACACACACACACACACACACACACACAAGGAAGCTGATCAAGTGTATGCAATGAGGTCAGGGAGGTGTGTGAGAGGAGGAGGATGGCGTGAGAACACAAGGCGACAAGGGGGGAAAAAATCCCTCTTACTTTTTTTCTGTGGATCCATATTGTTCTGCAGTGGTGACCACAGGCTGGACACATGCCTGCCATTTGGGCAACAGGTGGTCAGACAAGGTCAACAGACATAGTGGTGAATAAAGTGCATTACCACTGCAAGGAACAAAGGATGAAAAATTGGGTTTGATTTTTGAACATGCTGTGCAGAAGTTCACGATTTATTTAGATTTGTAGTTTTAGTGCACATGTTCCCATTGACTGCCACAGATTATTTTTTATATTCGTCACTTAAGAATCAGAATTGCTTGTTAACAGCGACACATGTGGCCGCTAAGTCAACGAAAGTCAGCGTCCTGTTGCTCGTGCTTGTGCTCGCTCTACATAGACATGAACGAGCATCGCTCAAAACAGTGAGGAGACACACGTCAGCTAAAAGCACAATATCACTCTATAGTTCAGCTGCTTGACAGTAATGTTAGCTGACCAGACCAAGGTCTCTCCATGAATCAATGCTGATCATAGTGTTGGCTTTTCCTGCCTCAGCCTCCCGACCGCGGCTGGAGGGAACAGGGGAGACACCGGAGTTTTGGTCGGAATCGATAACGTTTCTCTCTGCTGAGCTCCGTCACTTCACAAGACACGGGAAACCTCTGTTGGTCTGGAGAAGCTGCAGCAGTTTTTTCTGCACAAACGTCCACTGTACATTCACTAGATATTCTCAGAGCTAAACTAACTCTTCTGCAGTGTGTATTGTGCGCGCATGAATGTGTGGAGCAAAATAGCGAGAACGAGCGCGGTGTGTGAGTGAAGGCCAGCAGGCAGAGGAGCAGAGTACAGCAGAGACTCCGGACCTGGAGACCAACACTGTTTAACAGACGGGCTTCACTAGATAGAACTTTGCGGTTTAGGTGCTTCCGTGTAGTTTGTGTTGGAGTCTGAGTCTGAACAGTGTAGCCACACGCAAGCGCGCATGGGACACTGACCCAGGTGATTTATACGTGTAAGAAGTTACAAACAGTCCCTTTAAAGAACGTTTTTGACATCATTGGACAAAAATCCCATAATAATCTTTCAGCGTAATCTTCCAACTTTTTGTGATATACTGTATGTAAGCAGAGACTACTGTAAGCCTACGGTTAAAGTCCTTGAATACAGAAGCACACTTGGGCATTGAAGTGGCGGTAGTCAGTATATTTTTCGCATCATTGGGCAAAAATTCCATAATAACTTTTCAGCATATTGTAATTCAAGTGTTCTGAGAGATAACTAGACTTCTGCTCCTCCTCATGGCTCTGTTTTCAGACTTTAAAAAATCCTGTGACGGGAGACTTTGACCAATCACAGGTCATTTCATTGAGAGAGAGTGTTCCTATTGGCTGTGCTCCGGTCATGTGACCGGCACTTGGCGTTCCTTCACCAGATTTTATGATGGCGGCGGCGTCATAAACTTTCTCATTTTACAGCCAAACAGTACACTACAAGATGATTCTGAAAACATTTAAGGAGAGAAATAGACATTAATGTAACAGAATATTGATTCATATTTGATCAGCGCTGCCTAGTTTGACCTCAGATCAGCTCTTACTGCTTGTTTTCTTCCAGTCTGTGAAATCTTGCAGATGCCATTAGGAGCACCGGAGGACACAGAGGCACATGATTTTTTTCAGGTTACCTGTTTCATGAACTAGTGTCACGACATAGTGACCGTTTTTGTAAAAATAACTTTTTTTAAATCATATTTCCTCCAATCTCGCCTACTTCAGCTTTAATAATGAAGGTGAACATCGAGAGGAAAGTTTGTGATGGAATCATTAAAACACACCTGTTTGACGTCCATGTCTGATTGAAGATGGAGGTGTCACTGAATGAGTTACACAGTATCAGCGAGTGCACTCTGGGAGACTTGTGTGTGCACTCTGCAAACTTCTGAGCCAAGAATCCACCCAGGGACGCACCGAACAGATGGACCTGGAGGTTCATCATTGGACAGAGAGAGAGGGACAGAGTCAGAAGGGAGATCAGGTAACATGCCCACACTGATAACAGGACTATTCCTTTACCCTCCATGGGTAGGTTGTTGGCATAGTCAGCATCATTAGCAAAGGAGTGTCAAAAAGTTTTCAAATAGTTTGCTGAAACGATGTTTCACCTCTTGCTCCGCTGCACAGAGTGATTTTAAATAGCTTTGTTCTAAAATTGTTGCGTAGGTGATCGCAGTCAGGTGATTACGTAAGAATAGCAACAAACCTACACATGGGTACAAAAAAATACTGCATGCTCAGCTCTGAGGCAAAAGGAAAACACAGACTTACTTTATCCAACTGCAGGTGATCGAGAAGTTTCCTGAAGCCGTCACAGAACTCCATGAGATCCCAGTACACCGGATACTGCAGCTGGAAACCACACAGACAAGATATTTACATATTCACGGACCCCTCCACTAATCAGGGTTAGGCCAATATGATCATTAATTAGTCGATTAATCAATTAATCTACTGACAGAAACTTAATGTGCAATTATGATTTGATTATGGTTAAACATCCTCTGGTGTCACTTCCTCCAGTGTGCCAGAGTTTTCTATCACAGTAAACACAACAAAACATTTGAAAAATTCAAGAGACAATTTTCACTGTTTTCAAACATTTTATTGACAAAACTAATAGAAATAAGATGAATGTTGATACGAATCAGTAGAGTAATCAAAATGAATATAGCCGTTAGTTGCAGCCCTAGTACATTTAAATGTGAAGCTATAAAAAAAGAAGCTGTGACATGTTTGACACATGCCGAAGCTGTGGTGTGTTTCTAGTGACGAGCTCACCGAGATGACTCTGTAACCCCATCCCGTCAGCGCCAGCACCTGCTGGAAGAACACCTCAGCTGTCCCGCTAACTGGAGGGAGGAGGATGATGGGACACCTGATGCTCTTTGGGCCGGCGTCATACAGCGACCACACCTTACTGTCGTCATCATCAACAATGATCTGGTGGAGACAAAAACACAAGGTGAGAAAAATACACCGTGCAAACTCATCACGGCCTTTAAGGTTCTTTCACGTGGGATTTCAAAACAGGTCACAGGAGACAAATGTGGAAATATCTGAATTGAAGACTAAGGGTGCTTTCACATTGGGGATCTGGGCCCGGATCCGAGTACACTTGTCCCTAAAGTCCAGTTTGATCGATTAGTGTGAACGCTGCATACCGTTCTCTGGCACGGTTCGTCGATCCGTGCTCGAGTCCACTTGAAAAAGGTGGTCTGGAGTACGGATCGTGTGGACTCGGGTACAATTCGCATCAGGTGTGAAAGCCAACCGTACCAAAACACTGAGAAAAGTGGATCGCTATTTAATGCGAGTAACGTTAGCAGTTAACAAGTAGTTTTGAAAGGGCAGGCTTTTTTCAACACCGCTGGTCTCCTCTGGAATCTGTAAACATAGAAAACTGTTTCATATCTATGTCTGTATCTGCGCGCATCTCGCTTGTACTTTTCTTGTGGTCAGGCAGCAGCATCCAAGAAACGTGAGAAATCATCAGGGAAAGAAAAAGGAGCAGGTCAGCTGGACCTATTTATTATATTCTATTTGTTTATTCAGTTAAGAGACTCTCACTGCCATGTAAGATACACTGTCATCCGTTGTTTTAGAAAGAAAACAAACAAACATTGGACCGAATAAAGTCCAAGTCCATTTTTTTTAAAGATATCGCGATAATGTCGTTATCGTGATATTTTTTGCCATGATAATCGTATTGAGAAATATTGATATCGTGACAGCCCTAGTCTGGACCCTGTAAGAGGCTGCAATATGATCGAGACAAAGAAGCAAAAATCTGATCGACTAAATTAAGTTTTCGGTGTTTGTTTTGTGAAATATTGGATATTTTGACCTCTTTGGGCTCTAAAATTAGCGACGCACCAATCCGACTTTTTCAGTCCTGATACCGATACCTGGGCTTTGGGTATCGGCCGATACCGAGTACCGATCCGATCCCAGTGTTTGATTAATCAGCTGTATGTCTCACTGTGTGACTGGGATCATTCTGTAATGTGTAGGGCAACATCAGGCTGGACTTAAACTCTGCTTTCCTAACTTTGTAAAACAAAATGTAACAAATAAATAAATTCACTAAATTGTTATTTATTATTAAAATAATAAATCGTACACTGACAACATGGTAAAAAACCTTAGGTTAAAGACAACAAGAATTATAATTCAGGTGTAAACCTTTTTAATGCAGCAACAAATTGGTCAAAACAGTAATTAAAATTCCAGTTTATAATATATAAAGTATATAAACATGGAATTGAATTTAATAGATCGGCCTCATTGTCGGCTGATCAGCTATTTGAGTCAGTATCGGCCCGATATCCGATACGGTATCAGTGCATCCCTATCTAAAATAATAATCAGTTTGACTGCCCTGCTCACAGCTTAGAACCAACACCACCTGCTGTGATGAATCAGCCAGTGCGAACCCTTAGCCCAGTAAAACACTGTGAACACTGAGCCATAGTCAGCATGTGACTGATGACTGAGCATGTGATGGATGACTGACCATTTCATCCAGCATCACACGGACTCTACTGGTGAACTGCCAGCTCTGACCCTCATCCTCTTTAGAAAGTCTGTGTGAACACTGACTACACTGAGGAGACAGTCTCACAGACAGGAGGTTGAATGGTGTTAATGTTGGTAAACTAACTCTGGAGATCGGGTGGAAAGAAGTCTATTCTTCTGCATGGTCATGTTAAAGTACTGTATTTTGTAATATGTGGTCAAATGGAAATCTGAAAGTCAGGAATAAACTGATACAGCAGAGAAGTCCCAGATGCAACCAAGTGAGAAATATGAATTAAATATAAAGAGTAAAGCTTTCCAGATTAGAAATGATCCTTCACTCTGCACTTTTTGACATCCTCTGGGAGGCGCTATAGATGAGTAAGAGCCACCAAGGTGTGGACAGAATGTCTTTTAAGTTATCTCTAATACTGACTGCATCCTACTTTAAACTAGCCCTCCTCCCAGTTTTTCAGAAAATAGTTTTACTAACTAACTAACATGCAAAACACAATTGTAAGGGATTAAATGAGCCCAGATTTCAACTATACCGTTAGAAGCTTAAGAGTCACTGGTAAGCAGTGAGACAGAGTTGTGTATTAAAACCAAAGGCACAGAGCTCTCTGTGAATATGAGGTCTTATTGGAGTAAACAGCACACGCAGAGGACAAGTGTGAGGGTGACTGTTAGTGCAGTCTGAGCAGTAAACAGGAGTACAGTAGTCAGGAGTGAATGCTACTGTAATGGAGCAGCTCAGCCATCAGCTGCTCTATTGTGTTTTAATCTGGTTTATTTTTTTATTTGTAATCTAGCACAGCGGCTCAGTTTGGAGGACTTTCATGTTGCTCAGAAAGCCAGGTTGAATTCTCAGGATTAAGATCCTGTTATGTCCCAGGAATTCTCACCAAAACCTGCTCCCCTTTCCCATGAAAATACCTGCAGAATCCTGTAATCAGTTTATGAAATGGACTGTTTTGTACTTGATTTTAACATTGTAAAACTCATTTTTACATCCAGGGACAACACAACAGTTTCCCCTCTTTTCAGTTTTTTTGTTTTCTTCTGTCCTCTCTCTCTCTCTCCTCCATCTCTGTCTTTCACGGTCTCTAACGTTGTATCCGTCTAACTCAGCAGAGCCCACCAACCTTGTGACGTCACAGGCTAGAGTACTGCAACATAGCGGCGCTCTTGTCACAAAAGGTGAAACAGATCTTCTTTTTTCTTTTAAATGCTGACATTTGTCATGTTTGTTATAAAATAGTAAATTAGAGTGGAAATCCATTTAGTAAACCAGCTTAACTTGGTTGACTGATTCTACTCTTTACTTTAACTTTAGCTGCAGCTCAAACCAGTTTTTCCAAACGATGAGTGGCTTCTTTGAACAACAAAAGTAATATTGGTATTTTCTTGGTACGACTGCAGATTCGCTTCACAGTCAGCGAGACAAGAATAATTTGAAACAGCTGCCGGTAGGTCTGCCATTGCTGCAGTCATCGGGCTGAATCACAGTACCGTGGTATATATTAATGCCAGACAGAAACACCTTTCCTAAATGAAAACATTGGACTGCTTTTATGGCGATTGGGTTGGCAGGTTTGAAGCTCTAACTGGACAATCTCGGAACCCATCGGCTATATCGGGCTGACGACAGATGAGCCTCTGGGGTCAAGGGTCTATATTTCTGTCGTTCTGGTGTAGCCAGCGGATATCCGGGCCAAGACTTCCTTTTCCGTGCGCTGCTCATTGTTTACGGTCCAATTAGATACTTGAGATGTGAGACTGGAGTTGGAGTTGAGAGACAACGTGTACGACCAGATTGTTTCACCAGAAACCAGTTTAATAGCTGGTTTTAAACACATAATAAAAAGGTATATCATCATAAGACGACAGCTGCTGGGTTCCCAGATTACATTTCATCTAATGTGTTCCGCCTCTTGACTCGCCACACGGACTGTATTCAACTAAAGCCTACTCCAACATGATTGGTCAATACTACTGCGATTACAAACAGAGAGCAGAACACTTCCGGTACCAACATCCTGTCCCGTTGCCTACAAAGTCTACATGTGAATGTCTGTTTATAGAGATTACTGATTGGACTACTTCTCCTGGGGACGGATGCGCATTGCTATCAGGCAGATATGCAAATCTAATCATGCTGCATGACAATGATCAACAGTTAAGTGTTCAACAACAAACGTGTGTTTGATTAAAGGCGAAGCTTCTTCGTCACAGAGAGAACACTGAAATGAATACATCAGGCCAAGTAATAACACTGATCTGGTCTGATATGATCTGTCTATTTACTTACTTAGGAATATTGTTTTGTTGTGAAATCTGTTTCTTTCCACATTTCTACATGTTTGTAAAATGATAATGTACACATGTGATGTACTGATGTGTAGGCCTATTGGTCCTGTATCAAGCAGTGGGGCCCAGTGATTAAGGACCACCATCACAGGTTAGAAATCAGGAGGTACTTACTCTCTTCAGGGGCACTGTGCTTCTGAACCAGTTATAGTCAGGAGACACTTTAATCTCCTCCATCTGAGGACACATTCAGACACAAACACATTCAGAAAACAGAACTTATAATGACTCAAACAGCGAGCGTTAAACCACTTCACGTACTGTAGAGAGAGACACCTGCCTCTGTTATATTAGCTTTGACAGCTAGCCAGCTAGCTAACTGTTACTAGAGATACAATCAATAGGAGCGTGTGGCCGCTAACACTCAGTGACCGCAGATAACGTTAACGTTATTGGCTGTGTCTACGTGTGATCTATTACGGGAACTATTACCGTGTTCGTTGTGGATGTTAGTCACCGTGTCCGAGGAATGTTATCCATGTAGGTAGCATCTTCTCCGGCTGCCTGCCTGATCATATGACTCCCTCTCTCATACACTTCCGCAAAGCGTCCGAGGTCTGTTGAAGGAGGTAAGGACGAGGGCGGACCTGGTCGGATCTGGTCTGGGGTACACATGCGCAGTGTAACTGAAGCTGCGGCCGTGCGCTGCGATTGGCTCAATCTCCGCGGGGTTCTACTGCGCATGCGTAGAACCCCAAAAATATGACGTATGATCTAGCCTCACTCGACAAGCCTTGAAAGCGTCTGTCTGCCTGCCTGTCTGTCTCTCACACAGACTAACCCAGTAGAGTTTCTCCCATACACTTAACGGACATTCATTGAGAAAGAGACGAGTGTAGGTAGATCAACTCCCCAGTACTTGAATAGCCCTTACGTTGTAAAATGTACTAATAGCTGAACGCAGAGCTATTTGGTGATCAGGAAGGCCAGCTCTGTCCTGGAATGCCCTCTCGACCCAGTGGAGGTGGTGGGAGAGAGGAGGATGATGGCTAAAAAGCTGTCATCTATGATGGCGAATGACTCCCACCCCATGCAGGACACCATCTCAGCACTGGAGAGCTCCTTCAGCGACAGGCTGCTCCATCCGAAGTGTGTGAAGGAGCGTTATCACAGGTCCTTCCTGCAGCTGTCAGACTCCACAACCAGCACTGCTACCAGTAGACCACACACACACACACACACACACACACACACACACACACACACACACACCAAAAAACTGACAATAACTGCACTACACTGTACACTGACTGTCTATCAATACTGCTCAGGTGTAATTCATACTGTGCAATACTTTCAGTCACAGTTTCAGTTACAGTTCATGTCACTGTGCATTATCATATTTCCACTTGTGCAATTGTGTTAATAGTCTGTGTATTGTCAATACTGTATATTTGTTCCAATTTTTAACATTCCCCTTGTTTTTATATATAGCACTTTTAAAGACCTGATTGCTTTTATACTGCTTTACTCATATCCAGACATCCACTTTTATTGTGCTGCACCATTGCACTTTGTTCACTGTGTTATGTTCTATGTTTGTGACTGTGTTTTTGTATGTCTGTGTTTGCACTTTGGTCCGTGAGCAACGACATTTCGTTTTAACCGTGTACTTTGTATGTGGAAAAATGACAATAAAGGTGAACTTGTAACTTGTAATATAGTTCCTATTTTTTTAATATTTTCTTCTATTTACATTGTTCATATTTTATATGTCTGTCTATTTTTGTTTTGCTTTTTTGCACTGTGTTGTATCTTGATTTTTGTTTTTAATGATGCGTCTTGTTTCTGCACTATCCCCTTTGCTTCTGTACACTGCAAATTCCCCCACTGTGGGACTAATAAAGGAATATCTAATCTTATCTTATCTTCTTTTCCTTCCTCTGTTCATGTGAATGAGCCCAGACCCCAGCTGGACCTCGGGGCTTCGAGGCGGAGCTAAAGGAGACACAGTAAGCAGCTTCTTACTGTTGAGTTACGGGCTGTAGTACCAACTTGAGCCACGCTGCTATAGTTGGTGATGTAACGATGTAACGCACTAAAAGCTGCCGGAAACAGGTAGTAGAAGAAGAAGAAACGACGACAACACCAAACATGGCTCCTGAGAGGAGTTGATAGAGAGACTGTATTGCAGCTTGCAGCTACATAACGCTCACCACGGGTCACTACTGCTCACCATATGGACAACATATACCACCACCAGGCTTCGTCAGAGCCGCTGCAGCCTCTCTATAATGGCGGTTACCAGGAGACACCGTACTCCGCCAACAGACCCCCGGGGAGCGTCGCGCTGCATGCGGACCAGGACCCGACTGCTCCCCGGTGGACCCCTCCGGGGGGGTATGACGGTGGTCACCCGTACGGGTTTAGAAGCGACTTCCCCGCACCGCCGCCTCATCACCCGGTCTTTCCGTACGGCTTTGACCCCTCCGTCCCCCCGCCACCTTTCGGCTGTTCGCCACCGGGACACTTCCCAACTACCGTGGTGACCGCCGCTCCGGTACCCACATACAGCAGCAGGGGAGCCGCCACCTTCCAGCCGTTCAGAGCCGGTCCTCAGGCTGCTCAGTATGACCTGGAGCCCGGTCACAGACAGCAGCGGGACTGTGAGGACTACTCAGGAAGCGGAGCTCTGTTGTTTCCTCCGCATGGTACCGGTAAGGACCGGGACTGGAGTCCGGAAACGACGACACGACCTGAGGATGAAACAGCCCTTCAGAGGAGGCAGGACCAGCAGTGGCTCGGCCGGTTCCTCCAAGGCAGAGATAACACTAAGAAGAGCCGGCAGACCCAGCAGCAGCAGCCGCCGCACCGCAGCCCTGTGTCGGACCTCAGAGCGGCTCTGAACCGGGCAGCTCAGCTCGTCTCCCAGTTAGCAGAGTCCTGTGAAACTCTGAGGAACAACGTGGAGGACGGGTGTGTTTGGGCGGACTCTTATGTGGTGGCTTTAAATGTGAAGAAAGAGCTGCAGGAGAAGCTCAAGGGCCTCGGTGACAGCGAGTGTTTAGCCGGCTGGAGAGCGAAGTTGTCCCGTGTTGCTAAGAGGAGAGCTCGACGACTGAGAGCCAGGAAGCTGCTCCAGATGGAGGAAGAACACAGAGAGGAGCTCCTCGCTGAGAAGGAGGCTGCCATAAACAAGTGGAGGATGCAGCAGATACACCAAGTGGAGGAGAAGAAGAAGGTTAGTAGTCCACGTTTGTCGGAGGATTCAAACATGTGTTAATTTTTGTCCACTTGGGGGCAGAATTATAAAGGAAACTCATGCATGTTATGACTTTATCTATCTCGGAACCGAAGGAAGAGCGCCGGGCATTGATGCAAATTTTCGTAGTGGCCAAACGGCGGTACTACAACTTCCGTGTTCGTCACGTGATTGCATTGGGCCCAAAAATACTTTTTCCCATAGACTTACATTGTGAAAGAGACGTCTGTAACTCAGAGGATATTTTTTTTTAGGTGAATCAACTTTCTAGTTTGAACACTCTAATAGTCCTTATTTAAATCATTAGGTCCTAGAAGTTGTAAAATGCACTAATAGCTGAATCCAGAGTTATTTCTCTTCCTCCGTTCATGTGAATGAGACCCAGACCGAGGCTTGAGCGAGGGCTGGGAGGAGGAGTTAAAGGAAACACCACTACTCCTGCTCTATGGGCCCAATGGATGAGGAAGATCGCCGGATGAATGGGAGCCCGCCTCCAGCGCTGTATCCAGTTCTCCTTATACATCCATATACCTGATCCATCCTGGCTGCTCAATCTGCTCTGCATATGTGCCAAGCCCCCAGGAAGTCGACGAGCCGGACTTTCGTAGTGGCCAAACAGCGGTACCGCAACTTCCGTGTCAGTCACGTGATGCCGTTGGGCCCAAAAATACTTTTTCCCATAGATTTACATTGGGAAAAAGACGTCTGTAACTCAGCGGATAATTTTTTTTAGGTGAATCAACTTTCCAGTACGAACACTCTAATAGTCCTTATTTAAAAAAAATATGTTTTTAAAGTTGTAAAATGCCTAATAGCTGAATCCAGAGTTAGTTCCCTTCCTCCGTTAACGTGAGTGAGACTCAGACCGAGGCTGGAAGCGCAAGCCGTGACGACGGCATGAGGTTAGGACGGTTTAGAAGCCAGTAGCCAATCAGCGGCAGAGTAGGGGCGGGTCTCCCCGCAAGGTATACTGGGTTGCGTTCGAATAGTCCTTTTTCTCTTCACGGAGTGAAATGACCCGGAAGTACCTCAGTAGCAGCCATGATAAGAGCTGTTTAAATTCTCCAGATGCTGAGGAAAGGAGCTTCAACGCTTCCTTTATTATCTCCTTTAGCACAGGATACACTGGAGCATCCTTTACCAAAGGAAAAGAGAGAATAACATCCCACAATTCCTTGTGGCTGAAGTATTTAAAGCGACGCACCATTCGGCCGTTCATAATAACAAACGATATGCTTATCTTGCATATTATATTCATACGCTCATACACTAATTGGGATTCATGTTTAATATGAGTAGACAGTGACAACCATTTCGTTTCGCTTTATTTTTAATTAATTATTTATTTTGAACATGTAACAAATACCTCAGTAAAAAAAAAAAAACAAGAATAGTAAAAAAAAAAAAACAAGAATAGTAAATAAAATGAACAGTAAACAATCAATCAACAAATAATGAACATAAATAAATATTACATATCCGAAAAGAAGTTGGAAGAAGTATATGATCCTACACCTTCTCCATAACTCCAACAACTAACTCAATATTTATCATATATTCCTTTGTTTATTTCAATTCCAACCTTGGTAATGAAGTGATATTTTTCACTGGTTGTCCACGTTAGGTCAGATGATCCTTTTTAATATGTTGATGTGAAGTGTTCCAGCAGCAGAAGGACCTATGGTATCTCTCTTTCACACACCGTGGGTGAGGGGTGCAGCACCTTTTGTAGTCCATCTTCAGAACATTGTAGTTTCACCACAGCAGACCTGCGTCACTAACATCCGCTGCTGTTGCATCATAATTAGGGAGCTTATGGTGAAACAGTAGTCGGATTCTCTGAACACCGCGGTTGTCTTTTCCTAAGTCCTTCTGAATTCTCCTTCTCATCTTTCCTTGACCTTATGACATTTTTCCATCGAGGTCTAGGAAAAGACGTTAGGACGTAATTTTTTGACTTTTTGAACACAACCCTGGGTAGGCGCACATGCGCTGAACGAATCGGGCAGCTGAGACAGACTGGGCACTGACAGATCTGTAGAGCATGTCAGGAACGCCCTCTGCTTTGATTGGCTTGTTATTACCGTATGTACCTCATCGTAAAGACACTAAAAAAGACAGCAGGCAACAGTAAACCGGTCAATAGTTATCTTGTGTAGGCTATATGAGGACATGTGGATGTTAGGGATGTTAATAATTAACCGTTTAACCTTTAACTGACAATTATAATTTTAACCGATTTAATGCTATCAGTTAAACGGTTAAAAGAAATATTAAAAATATAAATTGACAGTTACAATAGATAATTTTATATTAATATTATGGTAAAAACATTAAACCATTTTCCCAAATGTATTTCTTTTGCTTTACTTGAGACCTATAATTTAACAACTATTTGCTATACATCGATCATCTCATGCTGTGACATATTACCGTTCATTTAGACATGATAACGTATGAACCGCAGTAGCTTTAGTTCGTCACAAAGCGATGTTAAGGGGAGAGTATAGCTTTTGATAAGAATGAATGATCAGGTTTTTATCTGTTTCTGTACCAGGAGCGGGAGCTGAAGCTGGCTGCGGATGCGGTTCTCTGTGAGGTGAGGAAGAAACAGTCAGATGTGAAGAGGATGCATGACATCTTGAGATCTCTGGAGAAACTGCGCAGACTGAGGAAAGAGGCCGCATCGAGGAAAGGTAAGTTATTCAGCCATGTACCTTATTCCCAGACCAGTGGGCAACTCCGGGGTCTGACAAGTGAAGCCAATGCAGAAGTGCCTTAAACTTGCATTCAGGGTCTGGAGTAAACTTTTTTTTTGCGCTTAATGAAGGAATAACATTCTAGATCTGATGTCATTCAATGTTCTATATATTTTACACTAAAAACATTATATGCATGGTCAATTCCAGTGTTCACCCTATTTTTCGGAGGTGGGAGGGTACTTTACACAGTACCGTACTGTGCTTTGTTATTCTTCTATCATCTACAGTGGTTATTTGCATAAAAACACACAATTCAAATGATAGGAAATAAATGTATTTTTATTTAAATATTTGCTTTGATTACAATAATTGAAACTACTAATGCCAAGATTTGTATGTATTATAAGCTGCATAGAGCTAGTATTAGGAAGTTAAACAGGTCATAATTTGCTAAGCCCCGCCCCCCCGCTGCTACTCCGTCAAGCTGTTGGAGCTACCATAGAGCCACACTGTCACTAGCTGCACTCCCTGCATGAATGTCTAGCTAATGTTTGGAAAAACGAAAACGTGAATTCAGAGAGAAGCAGACAGAAGGATCTACACTATGTGTTTTTGAAGGATAGATCAGGATGTCAAACTGATTCAGCAGCAATAACAGGTTAAAAAGATAAAGACAGAAGCTAAAGCCAACAGATCATAGTGTTAAAGTGAACCAGCATCACCTGGTGATCCAGACAGAAGACAATGAATTAAGGAGCAAAACTGTTCCTGTAAAGCCGTGTGGGTCCTTATTCATTGTTACAATCATTAAAAAGCAAAAGCAACATGTGTATACATTCAGTATACCTTCAGTAGCTAACATAGCTTAGTGCTAAGTTGAAAATGTGCTAACACACTCTGCTAGCTCCACAGGTTCATTTCCAACCTCTCTGGGTAACGAGTATCGCCATTACACAACGGTTAACCATGACTAGCTCAAAATCCACAAAACCAGCCTGAAAATGAAGAAAATGTGAAATGAATGCATTAGAGTCGATGGAGCACAGCTGTATAGTTGTCAGACCCTGGTCAAAGCTTGCCAATGCTGCACTATGATTGGCTAGTCTGCGTTCAAGGGGCAGGACTTAGTAAGGGGTCAATTCCCTCTCTAATGTCTATCTTATATTACTGTGAAAACACCTCTTCAAACAACTGTAATTATTCAAGTGTCTGGCCAAAAAACACATTGCACGGGATTACATTTAACACTTCATGATAATGTTTTAATTCACCTTCGCCCAGTGCTCATTTTTACTGAACAGAGTGTGAACCTGTCATAGGGTAACTCAATGGAGCCTCCGTTAACGTTCGTAGCTCTGTTATCTAGCCAAACAGGACAGTGCTGCCCACCTGCTGCTAACAGGTAGCGTTACTAGTTCTTCTTCTGTTGATTTCAACACAGATTTGTTGTTTACAGTGTAGCGTTACCAGGGACAAAACAGGGTGCGTCACCTCAGGTGTAGTAGCGCCATGCTTTCCATTGTTTGTTTTTTTCTCTCCCACATGGCTCTGGTGCTAAACAAACTGAAACATGATACAGCGTGTGTATGGCGTTACTTCATTGTGCATATGTAACTGTTGGAAAGCAATAAGAGGAATCAATAGTCATGGAGGCATGAGATACCAAGGACTGGGACAACTAAGAACTGGTTCTCAACAAGAACCGATTCTCTATTCCCATCCCTAGCGTTTTCCCACTCTGCCAAAGTACGGAGTCCACACTGTACGCAGTGTAACCTGTAGCCTACAGTCTGTAACAGGACAGTGTAACCTGTAGCCTACAGTCTGTAACAGGACAGTGTAACCTGTAGCCTACAGTCTGTAACAGGACAGTGTAACCTGTAGACTACAGTCTGTAACAGGACAGTGTAACCTGTAGACTACAGTCTGTAACAGGACAGTGTAACCTGTAGCCTACAGTCTGTAACAGGACAGTGTAGCCTGTAGACTACAGTCTGTAACAGGACAGTGTAACCTGTAGACTACAGTCTGTAACAGGACAGTGTAACCTGTAGCCTACAGTCTGTAACAGGACAGTGTAGACTACAGTCTCTAACTGTGTGTTGCAGGTATCGTCACTGAGCGAGAATGTGATGAGGCCTTTGGCAGCAGACTGGAGCAGCTGAGGAATGTGATGAAGAAGAGGACAGCGATCTACTCCACAGAGGAGAAAGCTTTGATGGTGATGCTGGAAGGAGAGCAGGAGGAGGAGAGGAGGAGAGAGCAGGAGAAACGAGTGAAGAAGGAGAGGGAGAGACACCTGCAGAGGAAACGCAGAGTGAACGCCATGTTGTTTGGAGGTAACAACCCACACCCTGTCGACACCAAAGGGAGAACATCAGTTTAACAGTTCAACAGTATGATGGAATCACATACTGTACATGTTTGTTCATAATCTTGTAATATGTAATCAGTTTCCTCTGTTTTATTCTCAGATGAGCTTCCTGCTGATTCTGTCCTGCAGCCCTTCAGACAATATTATACCCAGGCTGAGCGCTCACTGCATGCTTTACTACAAATCAGGTTAGTTGTTTGATGGAATACACGTACAGATACAACAAAGACAACAAACAGAATCATTTAGCTATTATAGGAAGTGAAAGGAGATGAATATGTGTGTATGTACTGTGTGTATTTATATTTACAGCAGGTCATGTCCTTACTGTATAGTGTACAACTAAGTCTATATATTGTGCAGGTTGACCTGATGTGTGCTGTTTACACTGAGATTTGGGATGTGACCTGACGAGGGCTGTCCCGATTCTCCAAATCCACGATTCGATTTTCAATTTTAACATGCCATTGTTGGATTATGGAGTCTTGGTTCATAAAGATCAACAGATCATTTGGTTTTATGCCCTGACAACTGTCATTTACACTTTCAAATTCTCCTTTAACAAGAGAACTAAACTCCCTTTTTATTTAGAAAGTGTTTCAATAATTAATCTTCAACAGTCTATCATATATAAAGCTGCATCTTTTCATTATCAGTATCTTTGACCCACCTCAGTTCAGAATCATTACTAAAACAAAACAGAAATCCTTCTGCAATATTTAACAAGTAGGCTGTAATCGACAAAAACACGGTTTTGTTGTCATTTACTGTCGCGCTTGTTTCTCTCCTCTGACCGCTGTGTGTCACCCATGGGAGTCACCGAGGGCAGAGGCGGAGCTTTGGCGCTGAGAGATGGCACTCAGCAGTCCGCTAGCTTGTTGCTCTCGCTACCAATATCAGCTGCTCTGATTCAACAACGTTGAGCTGAAAAACATGCCTGTAGGCTGAAATTCAACCGTGGTGTTGTTCTGTCGTGAGATGCAGTGACTTAATGTTAAACCAAGTAAGAGTAGAAGAGCTATGATGAGTAAGGAAAACTAACTAACTAACTAACTAACTAACTAAAGTCTGCTAGCCACTTGGCTAATTCATGCAGTGTAAAATGCCACAGGCATGCAGGAAGTGCCCTGAGTATCATAGCGACCATGGTAGCGACAGGGACGACCTACATTTCCCATCATGCCTGCAGAGTCCCGAGTGCTGGGCTGAGTAATTTCAGTTTGCCGAAACGCCTTTCCGTGCAATCGGTTACTCCCCAAGCCTGCTAAAAACGTCACAGAAGAGCTGAAAACATCAGATGCGTGTGGAGCGATGAGGAGACTGTAACCTTCCTCACATTAATTCATGAAACATTATGTCTTCCACACGGTTTTCCATCGTTTCAGCTTTGAATGGAGCTCTTTCATTGACCTCGCCTCGTTGTGTCTTCTTCTTCCGTAATGCTTTAATGGCACCAACTGGAGAATCAACTCCACCGGCTGTTTATCTCCATCAACTGATCAGCTCCTTTTCACCCTACCACAGTAATGGAGGCAAACTTTCATTGGATACTGTCTGGAAATTCAGTGAACATTTAAGCTGTATTTGGATGGACCTGACAGTGAGCAGCATGAACAGTAGCAGGAGCCTGAAGCTGAATTCAGACATCATTTAGTCACGTCAGCATGTGTTAAGGCCCACGCATGCTGCTATTGAAATGACCTTGACACTGACATGATAACTTGTTTTTCTTTCAGGAGAGAGTGGGATGTGTTTGTGGTTCCAGCGGATCATCCTGATGGTTCTGCGGTTCCTCAGAGCTGGATCCTGCCAGATGCCCCGTCAGACCATGCCTGGGCCTCTGCTTTGTGCACTGCTGACACGGACTGAGACGGCCCCTGACTCACTGTATGTGCTGTCAACTGGTGCCCGACATCCAACACTCCACTAATACAGTAAATCCAAACCTCCGGTGCAGGTGACTGGAAGGACTGCTGGTATAAACCCATCTGGGCAAGACGTGCAAATAAGACGTTAACGAGGAAAGAAGTTAATAAAGGATTTAGAAGTCATTTGTTCCAAACCCTCTGTTAACCTGAATAAGAAAATGACATCATGGTCTGTGATCTTCATGTGAATTGCAGCATCCCACTGTAGAACTCTGTGTCAGATCTAATACAGGATGAAGGGATGAGGTTCAGCTGCATTAGTCACAGAACAAAATGCTGCAGGTGAGAAAAACGGAGTCGATAACAAAATATGGTACGTTATTCATCTCACTGCTGTTCCTCCGAAGCTCTAGCAGAGAACAAGCTCCTATCCAAAATGTTCATGTTGTGTGATGACACAAAAAGGTTTCGTGATAAAATGTAGATCCGGATTTGTATATATTAAATAAACTGTCTATGTTCATTCTCTTTCTGTTCTGCTTCATTGATTTTTTTTTATTGAATCTCAGATGAACAGCATAGCTTTGGTTGTGCTCTTTCTTTGGTATGCTCTGTGGTGTTTCTGAAGTGAAGCACTGATAATGATGCATTTAATGGCGACCGCTGAATTATTTCTTGATGGGGTTTTTTTTTTATGTACCTTCATTTTTACTCAGTGTAAGTTCAATAGAAAAGGCATCTGAGGAGCAAAAAAGTGTTGGGTTAAGCCTTTCAGTACCAGGTTAAAACCCCACATTTGGCAGGGCATTAGGTGAAAGGTCGGGAAGTCCCCAGAATCCTCACAAGTCACGAATATTCACAACAAATGGGAGCGAAATCTCTCCATTAGTGTTCTGGATTATAGTGCATCATATTTCATGGGTACACTGTGGCACAAAATGTACTTTCATTATACAATAGAGAGTCTGGCATCTGTCCTGCTTTCAAAAACTTAAAGGTCCCATATTATACTCATTTTCAGTTTCATACTTGTATTTTGTGTTTCTACTAGAACATGTTTACATGCTGTAATGTTAAAAAAAACGTTATTTTCCTCATACTGTTGGCCTGAACATGCCTGTATTTACCCTCTGTCTGAAACGCTGGTTTAGCACATTTCAACGGAATTGAGATGGAATGCAACACAATTGTGTTGCTAGGCAACAGCTTTGGTCCATGTGTACTTCCTGTCAGTAGATGTTATTCACATTCACTGAAATAAAACTGTTAAACTTAGATTGTTTACGTTTAAAACTGTGTAATGGTCTAAATATTGTGACATCACAAAGGGACCAAAATCCTGACAGCTTGTTTCAAATGAAGAGTTTCTGAATGCGGGCTGTGTGTATTTCCCTGTGGATAGAGCGTTTCGATACTTTCACAGTATTTATATTGGACTTAAGCCTACTTTATAATAATAAAAAAATAAAAATCTCACTTTTTATAATATGGGACATTTAAAATTAATTCATCACATATATGCAGGTACATACATGAAATATGACCTCTGCATTTAACCCATCCTAGTATCAGGAGCAGTGGGCTGCTGTGAAGCGCCCGGGGAGACACTTGGGGTTCAGTATCTCGCTCAACGACATGCAGACAGGAGGAACCAGGGATCGAAGCTGGTGCTTAAAGGACAACCCGCTCTACCCACTGAGCCACAGCCGCCCCAATTTCCTATAATAATAATAAAGGAATAATGAATAATCTAATAATGATGTGGATGTTTGAATCCAGCCAGCCTGACATCACCGTATTTACACAAGGTCCCACTGTAATCGGCTGTAATGGCGTCTGACGTCAGGCTTTTTACTCTGTTGACTTCCTGTGTGTGTGGGCAGTAAATCAGGTTAGTGCAAGTCCCCAGATTACTGCTCCAGGTGGCTCTCCTCTAATTTAAGCTTTGGCGTCCATCTGAGCTGAGAGGATCCCGACAGTGTGACAGCAGCTCCACGACAACACCGGTAAGATGACTTTTGTTTTATTAACATTCAAATATAGTTTAAACAGACAATTTACTGGAACCAAGCTTATTAAGATTAGGCTGTGCTATACACTGTTTTATTTCAAAGGGCACACGTTCATAAAGTACAAATAAAATATATACGGTATATACACCGATAAGCCATAACATTAAGACCACTGACAGGAGAAGTGAATAACATTGATTATTTGTTACAATGTCACCTGGCAGTGGGGGGATATATTAGAAAGGTGAACATTTTGAACTTTGAACTTTGTGTTGGAAGCAGAAAAAATGGGCCAGCGTAAGGATGTGAGCGACTTTGACAAGGGCCAAATTTGTGCTGGCTAGACGACTGGATCAGAGCATCTCCAGAACTGTAGCTCTTGTGGGATGTTCCCGGTCTGCAGTGGTCAGGACCTACCAAAAGTGGTCCAAGGAAGGAGAACAGGTGAACCGGTGACAGGGTCAGACCTGAGGCTCATTGATGCACTTGGGGAGCGAAGGCTGGCCCATGTTGTCCGATCCAATAGAAGAGCTACTGGAGCTCAAACTGCTGAAAAAGTTAATGCTGGTTCTGATAGAAAGGTGTCAGAACACACAATGCATCGTAGTTTGTTGTGTATGGGGCTGCGTAGCCGCAGACCGGTCAGGGTGCCCATGTTGACCTAATGTTATGGCTGATCGGCGTGTATATATATAGATATATATCTATATATATACATATATATATAGATATATATATATCTATATATATATAGATATATATATATATATATTAGCTCCGTTACTCGTTACTATGGCAATCAAGCAGGTTTTGGTGAATCAGTGGTCCAAGCTCGCAAGTTCCATCATTCACGTGATGTGGCAACAGGTGCAAACAAAGTGCTCTCAAAGCCGTAGTGAAGTTTCAGTTTCCGGACGGGCTGCATGTCAGGATCACATCATGCCACACTATGATGAAGGAAAAACGGGATTTTGTTTTTTAAATTCTTTAAGTTGTGAAGACCTTGTTTTTCTCCATTTATAGGGTGGTGTACATGTTAAGAGTAATTCATTTCATAAATCTCAAAATTCAGCATTTACTTTTACTTTCAATACTTAAGTACATTTAATATCAGAAAATTACAACATGCTTTACAAAGGACAAAAGTCAGCTCCACAATTTGATCAACTCCAGTCAATAAAAGTACAGTGAGTAAAATAGAATCAATGTTTTTTTTTTGCCTTTGTGTGAAGTGAGGCTGAGATCGTACTGGCCTTAAACTGGCCTACTTGGAAGTGGTCACATACTTTTGCTGTTGTTAGTCCAGCAGCATTAGAGACAACACGATGAGCTCACGGAGCATCTGTCCTCTCTGCTGTTAAGTCCTGGACCATCTGGCCTCGAGGTGTTACTGGAGCAAATACAGTATGTGATCAGCTTTCACAGGACAGCAGGGACAGAGGACATGGAGCACATTTACCTTTATACTTTATGGTTAACTCGCAGTCATACGCAGACATGTTTTCTGTGTCTGATCCTTTCTTCACTGTGTAACACACTGGACCGATATAGAAAGCCAGAGGTGTGAGCTGGCAGGTTTTCTGGGAAAGGTGATCTGATTTAGTGTGTGAACCTGTCTGTGTGCAGAAAGTCAGATGTACCTGGTATACTGTCTGACCACAAGGGTATTATTTTTTTATACTGTCTTCAATGCTGACACCCAATCCATCAAACGCATGCCTCACTCTCACACTCACTACCAAGCTATATCCTCACCAAGGTCGCTGCTGGCCAGCCCCAGACCAGTGACTTAGTCTGCTCCTTTAATAACCTTGTTGTCACGAATCCTTTCCCTCTATTAACCCCTTGGATGAACGATGACATACAGTACGCTGTCTTAGAAGAGAGAGCAGAGAGGTGGAGCATAGGTGGAAAGACACTAAATTGCAGTTTCATTTTACTCACATGAAGAAACTACTTTCATCTTTTAATAAGAAAGTGGAACACACTCACACTGAATCTTATAAAACTGTGTATCATGTCAGTTTGGATTTGACTGACTTCTGACTCAGAGAAGGTTCTGTAAAAATTCTGAGAGATTATGCAGATTGTACAGTAACATGAGCCATTTCATGTCCGGCTGCTCAGATACAGCAGCAGCAGCTGGTGTGTATTTCAATGTGTAGGTACACTAGAGTGTTGGTGCATGGATCAAGCATCCAAAGTCAAACTGTGTCTGGGACACATTTTAGACTAAAGACCAGCTGACTGGGGACGGTTTGTCTAATTGGGGACAAAAGCTGTGTCCTCCAATTGGGAAACAGCTGTTTTTTTGGAAAGTGGCTAAGGTTAGGTTTAGGTTAAGGTTAGGGTTAGGGTAATGGGGTTATAGGTTAGGTTTGGGTTAATACAGTTAAGGTTAGGGCAATGTGGGGTTATAGGTTAGGGTAAGTCTCCAGGAAATTAATGTAAGTCTACATTATGTCCAAAGGTGAGATAAGTAAACCTGTGTGTGTGTGTGTGTGTGTCAGTGAAGTGAGCAGGATGGACGGTGTCCCTCTGAAGATGCCCCAGGCTGCCTCACAGGAAGTCAAAGAAGACGTAGCAATTGTTGTCCCTGATTATCTCAGCAGACTGCAGGAGACAGAGGTGAGTGTACTACTACACATACTGGACACATACTGGACATATACTGGACACAAACTGTATACATACTGAACACAAACTGGACACATACACATACTGTACACATACTGCACACATACACATACTGTACACATACTGGACACATACACATACTGTACACATAGGCCTACTGTACACATACTTCGAACCTGCATCCCTCTTGCTGTGAGGCGACAATGCTAACCACTGCACCACCGTGCTGCCCGGGGAATGAGTCCTAAAACCTGGAAATGAGTTAGCATTTTAGCACTTCCGGTTCCCACATCTCAAAGTAACTGGGTTTTTGAATGTTTTGTTTTGGTTAGATATCTGAAATAAGGTCTGTGGTTAACACAAGCCTTTGCTAACAAATGGCTAAATGAGACTACTAACGCCATCACGCCGAACGATCATGGCGTGGCTCTAGGCATGGCTGTGTCTGTCCTCCACTTTGGTCCAGACTGAACAACTACTGGATGAATTGTGATGAAATGTGGGTCATCATTTGTGTTCCCCTCTGACTTTTGATAGAGACTTAGACTGTTTCATCATGAACAGGTGTTGAGACGTTTCATTTCAGACCAGTACTTGACCAACAGACTGAGATTCCTAATGTTGAAATAAGGATATTTAAGCTCCAGAGTAGTAGGCTGGGTAGAATACATTCTGTCACTAACATGTTGTTTATCCATGTGACAGTATGAGTTCAGCCTGGAGAACTGGGTTCTAACTGGGCTGCAGAGTGGCTTCGCCAGCCAGCATCGGGCTCAGCTCTCCTCCTCTTCATCAGGACTGCAGCCTTCTTGTCCACCATACTGGATAATATTAAACAGCCCGCAGCAGAGCCGCCTGGCCAGCCCCCACTGCTCTGACTTCTTGGAGCCCAATCCTCGACAGCGCTCCCACAGCCTCAACTCCGCCGTCCTGCGCACTAAGTTGGCCATCTCAGACTCTGAGGATGATGGCGAGAGCGCCGCAGAGAAAGCCAACGTAGGCCTATGTATGTCAGTGAAAGCCTGCTCTGGTGGAGAGCGTCCCGCTGCTGCTACATGTCAGCGTGGTCAAAGGAAAGCACAGAGAGCCTTCGTCCCAGACCTCCTGAACCCTCCAGCCTGCCTCAGCAGCCTGCCGCACCAGCGCAGGAAGAACCTAAGACAGTGCTCCCTGTCGGTGCTGGACACGTCCAAACAACACGGTGCCAACACAGACAGCCTGTCCTCACACAGGACGCCCACCACCAGAGCCAATACAGTCGACATGCTCCCCATCATGAACACAACACACAGGGTAAGAGCTCAACATTGTGTCATAAGGGAACATGTTGTATTGTGTTATGTGTTTGTGGAGCTCCGGTTTTATTGACAGTAATCGTTTGAAATAGCAGTCTGATCTTTTGAGGAAGATAACGACGTTCCAGGATGTGTTTCAGTTTCACTAAATGAGCACTAACACACTCAAATCAAGAAAGGTGCTGGATCCTCTGTGTCACAGAGAAAGCGCCGCCTGGAGACGTTGTCCTGGATGAACAGCAGCCCGCCTGCTCGGCTGACGCTCATGGCAGCTACAGAGTGCCGGCCCTGACGTTTCCCGCCCTGCCGAAACTGCATGGAGAGCGGCACCCCTTGGCCTTAGATCCAAAACTTGCGTGCACAGGCCGGTGGGCTGCTGCCGTTGACTCGCCGATGCTGCGGCGACGACAACCGCTACCTTCTCCAGCCGCCATGAAAGGTTGTCTCCTTGGCCAGAGCCCAACAGGCTGTGGCGTTGGTGTTGGCCAACAGCTGCTGCAGTAAACACTTCAATAGACAGAAAGTCTGGCTGGTGACCTCCCGGGAGAGCTAGCATTTTATCCATTAGCTCAGACGGCCTGCTGCTGCTGCGGCCTTGCAGAGAGACAAGCCGGCTGCAGGCCCACTCAGAGTCTAAGAATCTTTAAAAGGTGAGCTTTCAAGGCACCATATTAGTCTTGCTCTGGAGGGTGTTCAAGGATGCTCACCACTCTGACGAGGGCCGCAACAACACAATAATACTTTGGGGGAATCCGTGATAATGACTGAGAGCGAGAGCTCCGTCTGAGCAAACCAGGTCACTGCTTGTAAAGCCAGTAAGCATTTCTCTTTTGGCTGCCCCCTCTGTGGCCTACAGTTCTCTAACCCTATTGTTTTAAAGTTACTAGGAACGTTTAACTGGTTATGGAACAGTCTCAGTTTAATACTGATGCCTCTATATGACCTACATCAGTAAACCAGACCATCGGCGAGAAGATTGGCTATTTCTATATAGTTATTCTTAATGCTTGTCATCGGTTCCACCGCATACAGACCCAGATCCGGCCTCGCTGCCACCTTCAACCTGCTCCGGCGGGAGGTGGAGAGCCCTGCGCCCGGCGGTGGCAGCAGCGGCTCCTCCTCCGGCCAGGAGCAGAGCTTCACCTGCTGCTCCGACAACAAGAGAAAAACATCCAATCACAAGGGCGTGATGACATCACAAAATAAAAAACACCAGAATAGTATCACGCTGTGAGTTCCTGACTACCGCTACACCACAGAGCTACAGAAGTCAAATCCCTGCTGTAATTTAGCATTTGCCCTGGAAACTCACCTGGTAGAGCGGGTGACAGCACCCAACAAAAGGACAAGGATGTTTTTTGTTAGCCCCGCAGCTACCAAAAGCTGAAGGAGCACTCTGTAGTTCTTCCTTGGTTCCAACTACAACACTGGAAGCAGGAAGAACAACAGATTTTACAGCTGTGCACCAGACACACAGAGAACATTAGTGACAACCGCAGGCATAACTCAGATAGAGATAAGGTTGAAAATTGGCACATTTTCCCTTCAACTGATACCATTTTATTACCACCAAAAATTAGCACATATATATATGCAGGTTTTTTTTAATGTGGGAAAACCCGCTAAAAATAAACGATAGACTGCTTTCCTATTGCCAGCAGACAAGTAGCCTGTGCTTTTTTTTTTGCTGGTGAGTCACGGTTGACGTCACGAATGCGCCAGAAAACAGAGATACTAAACAGTAGGGAGCTGCGTGGAGGCCAGTGAAAATGTTACGGTGGTTACTACTTTTTTATATCTGTTATTTATTCAGTCTCTCTTCAAACTCGGTGCCAACTATTTTGGAATGATTGATGAAAGAAAGTGCTGAGAAAGGGGCGGAAAGTAGCATGTCCACAAGTATCATGTTTCCATTAGTGCCGATCGGACCTGGAGCTGATAAATAATCGTGACTACTAGTCAGGGGCCCAAAATTGATATTGCAAATTAAGAGAATGCCTCTGGTAGAAGCAGACAACCTGAGTGAACAGTCTGCTGTTTACTATAGAGCCTGACAGACAGACAGACAGACAGACAGGGCTCCCTGCTCTATCACACATAGCATGGACTGGACTTCTATTCAAGTTGGTGATAGATCAGTTTTTAGATGTCCTTTCATTCTGCTTGTGAATGAGGAAATCAATCCTAACCATTTTTTTTCAGTTCACATTTCCAAAATAGTTTCAGGGATCTGCACTCTAAAAATAGACTGTGTAAAGTCTGCTGCCTGAATCCAGCCAGGTTCTCAGGTCCTTATGAGCAGCAGGTGGAAGTACCCTAGTAAGATGGAATAAAATGAATTCTACGGTGTCAGACACCTGCCTAAAGAGGCACCTGATGCCCTCACAGAGATGCTCCAGGTGGATGTTCCTGATGTCCTGTGATATGAGAGATGCAGATGTCTGTCCTCCTGTTATCCTGGTCCTGCTCCCAAAAAACACTCTAACTCACTACAGGCTCTTCATTCCTAGAAGTCTTCTGGTTTGGACTCGTCAGCTGAGCTCCTGTCAGCTCTGAGCCCAGAGGAGAGAGAGCTGCTGGGGGCCGTCACTGCCAGGGGGTACCCACTCTGTACCGCCATCATCGCCCTGCAGAAGACAGGCCACCAGACCCCAGATCAGGTCAGTCAGTGTAACGTACAGTAAGACCTCTGACTTTCTATACTGTCTGTCCTTCATGCTGACCCAGAAGAGTAGAAACAGAATGAACTTTTGGAGAACCTGACGTCGTGATCCAGAGCTGCGCAACCAGCCATGAGGGAAAAAACGAGTGCAGACAATGGCCATTAAAGTGACTCTCCGCCGACCGCACCGTCACACAACCCCTTACGGCGAATTGCCGTAACGCGTGAGCTGGTATGAACGCATCGTCAGCGAGTGGGGCTGTTACCCAGCGTCCGTTCCCTGACAAATCACCCATAATGTCACAAGCGTATCTGAGTTAAATAAAGGGAAATATAGCCAGAAAGACACACAGCAACAGTGATAGCCAGTCGGGGTTTAACGGCAAACATTTGTGACACAGGTGTAATAATCTCAGTGTACTCACCTTTGAGGCAGGATGAGTCTGACCTCCAGCCTGTGTGCCAGATCCAGCTAGTCCAACATGGTCTTGCTGGTGTAGAGATAACTGTTTTTTACGTGCAACTGAGTTGCAGCTGAGAGTCTCTGTTAACATCAGGTAACATGTCCACCGCTCTTCATCCTTTCTACCGGTAGCCAGCCAGCCTCTGAACCAGGAGCAGTCAGCTGACGGGAGTATCCAGGTGGGAGGAGGGATCACTATGAGGGATGGAAGTCACAAAAATGAATTGATAAAAAATGGAGGTCATGAAAATAGATGTGAAATGAAAAATGGAGGGATAAATTACCAAGTGATTTGATTCATTTAAAGCCAATTTGACTAAAGCAGTTGTGATATGATGAAAACAGAGCCAGTTTCATCATTTTCCCCATCTTATATTCAGCATTCATCATTCACAACACAAAATTGTCATTTATCATTTAAAGAAAGTGGCCTAATTAATGTGAACTGAAAAATATAGAGTGATAAATCGTAACTTCATGTGATAATTTGACATTTTATTTGAAACAGTGTTGTGAATGATAATCAACAGTCGACCGTTCATCATTCACAGCACCCAGCTGACATTTATTATTTACAGCAGGCCATTTTTTATTACTTCCGCCCTATCAAAAAAAAAAAAAAAGAACACATCCACTCAGCGAACCGCACTCTGGACTTTGAGCAGACATTGGCCTGCGCTGTAGTCAGCAGGCATAGTTTGTGATTGACATTTGGGCGGAACTAGAGGTGGGAATGAAACCAAAAGCCAATATACTAAAGTATACTAAAGCCACTTTAAGCCAGTGTAAAAATAGAGCCGAGAGTTTCCACAGTGAGAGTTCCCATAACCTCGCCTCACCTCCAATCCCAGGCCACAGTACATGGTTGATGGGACAGAAGGAGAGAGGGGACGCACACTCTTGGACACACTGGCTGACTGTTTAATATTGGCTTGTTATAATTCTGATATATTTGATCTCCTTGCTTAAAGGTCCCATATTGTGCTCATTTTCAGGTTCATACTTATATTTTGTGTTTCTAATAGAACATGTTTACATGCTGTAATGTTCAAAAAAGACATTATTTTCCTCGTACTGTCTGCCTGAATATACCTGTATTTACCCTCTGTCTGAACACTCTGGTTTAGTGCATTTCAATGGAATTGCAATGGAATTGCGTTGCTAAGCAACAGTTTGGTCCATGTTTACTTCCTGTCAGCTGATGTTATTCACATAAACTGCAACAGGAAATAAACTGGGACACATTTAGAATGTTTACGTTTAAAACCGTGTAATGATCTATATATTGTATATTTGTGACATCACAAATGGACAGAAATCCTAACAGCTTGTTTCAAACTAACAATTTCTGAATACGGGCTTTACAAAATTAAGATATTTGTCAATTTATATATTATATTCATATATTATTATTTATATCAACAGCACATACAATGTGATACTTTATTATAAATTAAACTACCTAACAGTATATATGAAATTAGAGCTGAAACTATTAGTCAATCAATTGATCAGGCGATTGACAGGAAATAAATTGACAACTATTTTGAAATTTTACTATTTTATTTTACATTTTTCATGTAAAAACAATTCATGGTTCCAGCTTCTGAAATGTGGGGATTTCCTTCTTTTGCTTGTAATTATTTCAGTTGAATTTATTTGTAATAATTTGAAGGTTTGGACTAAATTCTGGTGGAGTCACTTTAGGCTCTAGGTAACTGACACAGTATCTCTCACTCTTTTCTTTTACAAACCAATAATCAAAATAATCAGTTAATATATTTAGTTCAAAATGAGCTCCACCTGGAGCAGCTACGACAGTAAAATCCTGCTTTTACAGTAATGCCTGAGTAATAATGATCTAATGATGGAATATAATCCCTGATTATATGTACATACTTTGACTTAGGTAACATACTAAAGTAAAGGATCTGAGCACTTCCTCCACCACAGCTAGATGCTTAGTGTTCCAGACAAGAGTTATTATTACTACTATTTTTATTATTATTATCATTATTATTATTATTATTATTAGCCTTAATAAGCATGGTTACCATCTTTCTTTCTCAGGCTGACTGATTGGTAACAGAGAAGGATAACTGTCATTTCAACACTGTTTTCCTTTTGTTTTTACCCTATTTGAGCCACAAGATGTTGCTGTGTACCACATGAATGAAGAGCTGTGTGTGTATGTGTTGCAGATCTTGAGTTACCTGGTGGCATGCGACCATCTGTGTCAGCTGGGTCATGATATGGCCCTGGTTGAAGAGGCTCTGGAGATGTTCCACAACTGTGAAACAAAGGTAAGACAAGCACACAGCTCCAACATGGCTTAGTCTTTCATCTTTTCAGAGGCAACAAGATTTTTTCTTACATTTTTCTTTAAATAGAGTCTGTTTTAGTGCTGAAATTGTATAAAAAAGCATAATGATGTCTTCCTCTTGAGGCAGAGGAGTTCCTTCATCTGCTGAGTCAGTTCAATGAGATGGGCTTCCAGCAGAACGCCATCAAAGAAGTGCTGCTGGTCCATGAAAACCACCGAGAGAGAGCGCTGGAGGAGCTGATGATGCGCGTGGCCTGATATATACTATATATATATATATATATATATATATATATATATATATATACTGTATATGATAATGATGACGATGATGATGTGCCCATAGTGCACATTTTCTTTTCTGTGTTTATTGATTGTATTCATGGCTTGTCTGAAAGTGACTGAACATGTGTTCTGTGTGTGATGGGGCATTCACACCAAATCGTGGTGCGATTACATACAAAGTCATTACATACAAAGTCAATGCAAAGAGGCAAATAGATGCAAATAGACGCAAGTTTTCGTGATTCAAAGGACGTGAATATGCAAAATTCGCGTGAGTTGAAATATTTCAACTTGAGTGACAAATTTGCGTGACACCTCTTCCTAACATACAGCGAGTGAGCGAACTCTGCCAAACAATTGTCCAGATATTACGAGCGATGTCACTCTCTATCACATAGAGAGCGTGATATTGATTAACTGTCATTAACTGTTACTGTCAGCGTCGATTTAGACCAGTGAACCCAGGTTGGAGGTGCTTGAAACTTTGCATAAATAGAGCTAGGGCGAGCTGTTTTTCAAACAAGCGGCATGCCGCTCAGCCTGTTTGCTGAAGCACAAAGCAGGTTAGGGCGTCTTTATTGGGAAAAACTGAAACAATCGCTCATTCACATCGCAGCCAGTTAGGAAGAGGTGTGACACTGCGACGCAAAAGCCTATCAGCGTTGAGATTGTCCTCCTGCTGTCGCTGACGTCCTGCTGTCACTGACATATTGTAGCCGTCTGTGGCTGTTGGCACCTAGAGCTCTGTGATAGCAGTACCTCATATCTGTTCAGAGACTGGACCAAACTCTGTATCCGGCCTCTTGGGTCCAGCTTTAGCTGCGGGGCCGCGGGTTTCCTCCTGGCACCGCTGCACCGCGCACACCGGCTGTGACCCCTCCGTCCTCCACACGCCGGTTGCCTCATTGCCATTACAGTCTCCTATGATAGCATTGGGCTTAAACCTGAAATATTGCCATATAGGCGCTTTTGCCTTTTACTTTGACACCAGATCCTCCGCCATCGTCCTGTCTGTCAACTCTCTATCTCTCTCGTCCTGTGTGTGAAATCTGACTCCTGCTACTCTGAGCGGACACTTTCACTTTCAAATTGCCTGGCACTGATCCATCCAAACTCTATTCACAAAACAAACAGTTTAAAAGTTGTTTGATTGTCGTCTTGTGTACAGACCTGACAAAGCATGAATTCAGACTTTTTACATTATGTAGTTAATTCAGCATTATTTTGATCAGTTTATTGCAATCTGTTTATTCAGGGTTCATAGTGCAGTAGCGACGTGTGGCTTGCTAATGAAATTCATCGAGCGCCGCCAGGTGATGTTAGCAACCCAGACATGACAGCGTTTGGTTTTCAGACATATCTGGGACTTCCACAACATGTACAAAGCAGCAACGGTTGTTATTTTGGCCGTGGTTGATGAAACATTGTTGGTATCTACATGGAGGTAACCCCAGCCCCCCCCTCCTCTCCAGTGCATCTAGCACGAGTGATGCGAATGAACACAACGGCAAAAAGGGCAAAAAAACGCTTTGTGCTTGGTGTGAACGCAGTTTAAGAGTCACAACTGATGTGAGTAGTTGCAATTGTGACAGATTTATTAAAGTGTCATGAAAATCCACTGAGACCGTGTTTTTTTTCTTTAATTGTCATTCATGTGATTTGCACATTTCTTTTTTATTCAACTCTTTTCTCTCCTCTATGTTCTGGCCTTATTTAACCTCGTTTCCAAGAATGAATCCGTCTGGGAAAACAACCCTTATCCGAGACTTGTTTTCTGTGAAAACAGGAGCAATGTCCATCAGGGACTGGTTCCCACTAACAGCACAACATATTCTCATTTATTCACATCACCAAAATGGACCTGCTGGTTATTAAAGGTCCCATATTGTGCTCATTTTCAGGTTCATACTTGTATTTTGTGTTTATACTAGAACATGTTTACATATTTAACATTAAAAAAACCTTTTATATTCCTCATACTGTCTGCCTGAATATACCTGTATTTACCCTCTGTCTGAAACGCTCCGTTTTAATGCATTTCAATTGCAACAGAATTGCGTTGCTAGGCAACAGTTTGGGTCCATGTTTACTTCCTGTCAGCTGATGTTATTTACATACACTGCAACAGGAAATAAACTGGGACACATTTAAAATGTTTATGTTTAAACCGTGTAATGATCTATATATTGTATATTTGTGACATCACAAATGGACAGGAATCCTAACAGCTTGTTTCAAATGCATTTCTGAATACGGGCTGCGTATATTTCTTCATATATTGATCTTTTTGATAGTTTAACAGCTTTAATAAAACACTTAAACCTGCTTTATAATATAAAAGAAATGGAAATCTCACTTTTTACAATATGGAACCTTTAAAGGATAATTCCAGTTTATCACAACACGGGTGTTATTTTTGTAGTTTTGTTCATCATTTCTATCAGTTGCGAAATCATTGCTGTGTGATCTGCAAACTCTGTGATATTCCTACGACGATGTACGAGCAGTTTAGCCAGATTACACAAAGAGTAACCCCTCATGATCATCATACAGTGAGTCTGTAAACTGTGATTTGTGGTTTGGGTCATCATTTTATTCTTCACCTTTTTTTCCCCTCTACCACATAGTACATAGTAACAATCCTGGACGAGCTCTGTCAGCAGCTCTTACAGGTTATCAGAGCATTGTGGGGAGAATCTGGGACAGTCTCTGACGTTTTGGTCCCGAGTCACATCCGGAGAGTTTCCCACGGGGGAGACGGGGGCTTTAGGCAGCCTCATCAGAAATGTATATATGGATCCAATCCTGCCAAAACCTTTCATCTCACACTTCACTGTCCATTTGCGATCCTCTACGGTGTACACCGTGGTCACCTGCCGGCTGAGTGTGAACACAGAGTCTCCTCTGACCACGGCGGTGAGCAGGGAGCCTTTACTGTTCCCGTACTGGCCGGACATGGCCGTCCACTGGCCTGAGCTCAGGTTGTAGCAGTCCATCACGCACAGTAAGAAGTCATCACAGGGTCCATTGCGCATCACATACAGATTATCCTTATGGGCCACCATGTGAAGACCGTAACTGTGCTCACGGATGAGCGTGGTGACCAGACGCCACTGGTTCCGTTCGGACACGTACTCGTGTATATCCGTGGCCCCCTTACCTTTCCAGAGACAGATAAAGATCCTGTTCATAGCTACAGCGGACACCACCATGGCTGCAGGGCAGGGGAGGGGGGAGACAAAAGCCCAGCTTCCACTAGACACCCTGTATCTCTCCACAGACGACAGGGCCTTCATGTCGTACTCACCTCCTAGGGCGTAGAGGCAGCCCTCGTGACCTATCAGAGTGACGTTGTAGCGTAGCTGCTGGGAGCCACAGATGGTGGTCCATGTGTTGAATGCAGGGTTGTAACAGAAACCAGTCTCTACTACCTTCTTGCTTACATCATGCACTCCTCCGATGATGTAAAGTTTGTTGTCCAGGACGGCCACACCTGCCATCGTGGTGCTTGTGCTCACAGGTAGATGCGTGAGGACCTTCCACTCTCCGTTGTCTTCGTCCAGGTAGCAGACGGTCCTCTGGAAGTCCTGCAGCAGCTTGGTGGAGGGCGAGTGGCTGCATACTGCCAAGTAGCTACTCGGGAGAAGAGACTCTATGTACTCTACCAGCTTGTTGGGTAAGGTGCGAACATGCTCCTTCAGGTCAGTGTACATATCTCTGATGAACAAGGCTGAAGTGTGGGAGAGCTCCCACACGCCGTAGGTGGCGGCTGTGTGGTACATGAGCAGGCAGTTTTCAGAATTGACGATGTTGGTCAAGTGCTCGGTGAGAGCGGGCACCTGCAGAAAAGCCGTACACTCGATGGCGCCCACGATCTGGTCGCTGCTCAGCACGGGTCGCTCTCCATCAAGGACCTGCAGCATGACCAGAAACCCCTGAACCCCCACACATTGCAGGTGGACCTCTTCCTGTTGGCACTCCCTCATTCCTGACTGGAACAACGCTCTGAAGTACTCGCAGTTCTCCGCCAGAACGGCTTTATCCACAGTGAAAGAGCTGTCGTCAATGTTGACCCTCAGGCTGTCCGCTGGCTGCTGGCTGAAGTGTGGACAGCTGTCGGACTCCATCACCTCCCTGTCGTGGATCTTCATTACATCCCAGCTGAACTGCACGCTCACAAGAAAAGCTTTGATCCCGATCGAAATACTGCACATCAAAATACTGCCGGTGAGACAGAGTAGCTCTTCTCCAGAACAGATGCTAGCTGACAAGAGTTTATTCACAGCTCTGAGAACAGACTGCTATACATAGCAGGCGGACGTGTGACATGGTTCAGTACATTATGATGACATGCAGCCAGAGGAGAAATGGGAGCCGGATAACGGCGGGGTAGCTGTGAATGTGCTGACGATTCATATCAGCTCTTTGTTTGTGGCTGACAGTTGTGGGACAGCTGAAGATTTGTCCTTGAGCTGCAGGAAGAGTCAAACTGTAACAATAGGTTGTTCTTCTGGGTCACATAGTGTTCGTGCCACCGTTTCAGCAGTCATTGAAAAGTTAAGTGCCGGACATGTAGGACTCTTACTTGTAACTAAGTACTTTTCCACTGTGGCACTGCTACCTTTACTGGAGGAGCAGAGAGTGGCCTGAAATCATCACACAGAAGAAGAAATCAAAATGAAAAAATAATCCATAATCCATGCAAGTATCATTTTGCTTTAAAAATCATTAGTGAATTACAATTGTATTATTTGCTTGTGCTGCTGTTAATAATATAATATAATATAATATAATACATCAATATAATATAATATAGTATAATATAAAATAAAATAATATAATATAACATAATATAATATAATATAATATAATATAATATAATACAATGTAATATAATATAAAATAATATAATATAATATAATATAATATAATATAATGTGATATAATATAATATTGCTCTCTGGTGGACAAACTCTGTAATAGATTTCTATTTCTGTTTCTAGATGAGTGCAAACATGTTTTTATACATATCTATTTACATTTTTTGAGCTAACATATACAGCAACACTGTTATGTCTATGATAAGCTAATATCAGCTCATCATATCTATCATATATATATGTATATATATATAGATAGACATAGATATATCATATACAGTATGGTGACTGGTGAAGAAAGTCGAACATCAATAAATCCCAGCTATTTCCCTCAGGAGTTGGTGGAGACCAAAGTCAGAGCTAAAAGGGAATGAATATTGCAAAAATGTATTCAAAATGAAAATCAATGCTATGATTACATTCTTCCATTTCTGTAGGCTCTTTTCACATTCTGTCACATTCTTAATACCAACCTTTCTCTTAATTCAGTATCAAATACATAGTCAACAACATGTAGCCTATGTTGTATATCATAGGAAATAAGAATTCCCTCAAGTTGTTTCATAGGAATTTGGACTGTTTGACTGCCTGTCTGAGGTCCATCATGAACAGATTATAGAAAAAAGACGCTCCTTATAACTCCAGAAGTTGTCTGAGATTCTTCATGTTTTTGAGTTTTCTTCAGTATCAAAGTAATCCAGTGATTATATTATATATATTATATATCATATATTATATACATACAGACAGAGCTTATGGGATAGTATGTGAAAGATGGTTGGGGCATTACATACATACACAAACAAAAGGAGCTCCTGAAGCATTTCACAAATGAAGTAAGACTAATAGCTGATGGTCTAAATGCCTTAAATGAAGATTTACAGCCACCCTAGTTGCAGCTCAGTGAACTGGCTGGTGCTTCAGTAAAGTTACAGTTCAGCTTTTACAAGCTCCGTTTGAAGTCTTTTTCCTAAAATGGAGAAGTCAGTGCACCATCTGCACACGGGACTGTTTTTTCCTCTCACGGGAGCAGAAGACTCACACACTGTGTACAGCACAGTATATCAGTCCACTTGGATCTCTAGAGGACATAAAAGGAAAAAAAAACAAGAACTTGTGTTTTTCAATCACAGCCTGCCTGTACGGAAATGTGTTTTTATCCTCTTCAGCATTATCAAATGACACCAGAGATTGTGGGAAATAAGTATGTGAAAGCAGTTGGAAGATAACCATGTCGATGTTTGGGAAAGGGAAGACGTGTAACTCTGCCGCAGCTGCTGACAGAAGTCCATCCGAGTGTAACCTGGTGCTGCTCGGTGTGATGGGCTCCGGGAAATCAGGTCTCTCTTTTAACATTCTAATATTTCATGGCAAGAACGGTGAAGGAAGCTTAGCCTCACTTCCAACTGTAGGTTTACTGAAAGGGCTTGTTTGTTGTAACTTGGGCTGTCAGTTGATTAAAATCGTTAATCACGATTAATCGCAAATTAATCACACATTTTTTTATCTGTTCAAAATGTACCTTAAAGGGAGATATGTCAAGTATTTAATGCTCTTATCAACATGGGAGTGGACTAATATGCTGCTTTATGCAAATGTATGTATATATCTATTATTATAAATCACTTAACAACACAAAACAATGACAGATATTGTCCAGAAACCCTCACAGGTACTGCATTTAGCATAAAACATATGTTCAAATCATAACATGGCAAACTGCAGCCCAACAGGCAACAACAGCTGTCAGTGTGTCAGTGTGCTGACTTGACTATGACTTGCCCCAAACTGCATGTGATTATCATAAAGTGGGCATGTCTGTGAAGGGGAGACTCGTGGGTACCCAGAGAACCCATTTACATTCACATATGTTGAGGTCAGAGGTCAAAAGGACCCCTTTGAAAATGGCCATGCCAGTTTTTCTTCCCCAAAATGTAACGTAAGTTTGGAGTGTTATTTAACCTCCTTCCTGACAAGCTAGTATGACATGGTTGGCACCAATGGATTCATTAGGTTTTCTAGTATCTTCACTCTAGCTTTAAAACTGAGCCCGCTACAACCTAAAATCACAAGTTGCGTTAATGTGTTAAAGAGTTTAGTAGTGTTATAACGAATTTGTATTAAAGTGTTATTATTGTGTTAACTTTGACGGCCCGAATTGAAACGTTAGTTCAGTCAGAAAATACTGACTGAACTAGTTAGGCTAACGCTAGCTAAGTCACTAGCTAGTAAATGAACTAGTGGCTACAAGTAGCTAAATAACTGTATTTTTCCCAAGTTTTATACATTTCTGTTCACAGAGTCGTAGTTTACAGTAAAGTAAGCAGCTGACTGCATTAATACAAACCAGGAAAGTGATAACACACTGAATGACTTGTTGTTGTTTCATTGAACAAATTCAAAATATATGTATAAATAATTATTTTTCATGTTTCATGACAATAATGTATCTTCTTGGCTTAACATTATGCTGTTTCATGATTAATTAGATTGAATTTATTTCAGTTCTAAGCATTAAAGGTGCACTGTGTGACACATACAGACACATGCTCCAAAGAAATACCTCTACTACTGGGTCCTACAGTCTAAATATAGCAGTTATACAGTTATTCATTTCCATTTTTAAAAATCCACAGGGAGCCACTGGAGAGGGGCTAAAGAGTGTGCTAAAGATGTGGCTCTGGAGCCGCAGGTTGCTGAACCCTGATTTAAAGTTAATTCAGGCCACATTGCACCTTTAAAGCTAATATCAGTCTAAAGAGACGTTTCTTCCTACACAGTTAACAGCTCACATGTGTTTTCAGTGGAAGTTGTTGTGAAATGGTCAGTTACATGCCTTGACCCTCTGTTTGCTTTTTATTTTGAAATGACCAGAGGTCCTCGTGCTACATGAGTTTCATCTGGATGTTCCATGTGACTGTTTGTGTAGCGGTGGTTTTCTCAGGGCCCTCGCTGACCCCGGTCCCCTGAGGCTCCACACACTATGTCATGTTGTCTCTCCTTGTTTTACAGCACTGACTGTCAAATTCCTCACAAAGCGCTTCATCAGTGAATATGACCCCCATCTGGGTGAGACCTCTGCTTTCATTTGAATAATACACAGAAAATAAGTGGTGGAAAGTAATAATAGTCTCCTCTATGTCATTGCTGCTGTGTAGAAGATATCTATTCATCAGAGGAGAGGGTGGACCAGCAGCCAGTCACAGTGAGAGTGATGGACACCTGTGACCAGGTATGGAATACACTGCTTTTACTCCCATATACTCTACTGCTACTTCCCAAGTCAACATTATCTGTGTAGCTCATTATTGTTATTCTTTATTTCCATGAAAAACACACAAAAAGGGCTCTTAACCAATTACAATTTGATAAGAGTCCAATTTGACATTATTAGATTGTTTTTTCCAACCGTCTAAAGATATTCAGTTTAATATCAAGACAAAGAGAAGTATCAGATTGTGCAGTGAGGAGACTTGTAACCCATCACAATAAACACCTGCTCTCAAGTCACAGTAATATCATCAACGTGTGCTAATGCAGTTGTAATATAAGTACACAGGAAATGTGTCCTTAAAGAAATTAGTTGATGATTTTTGTTTGATCATAGTACATAGAGGTGTAATAAAAACCTTCAGGAGAAGCCAAAGTTCAGACCCAGTTCTGGGCGAGGCCTGACACCTGCTGGTGGAACACGGGAGCTGAAGCCTTCCCAGAAAACTCCACTACAGTCCAGTTCAACCGAGACAACGAGGTGTCAAGGCCAGAACAAATGGACAAGCAAATAAACACACATAACACGAACCTGTCATAATCCCTTCAAAGGGTGAACACAGCAAAAACAAAACAGAAGACGAGCAGCATGAAGTTATTTAACAAGGACTTCATTCTAAATTTCCTTCGCACACTGATGAAACTGATTGAAACAAAACAACTTTAGGTTTAGGCCAGTAGTTCTCAAAACCTTTTTCAATAATGTACTCCCTTTGAAATATTTTTTCAGCCAAGTACCTCCTGACCAGCGTAAAACGTAAATGAACAATCGTTGTCCTGAACGTGACTACACTTGTTGCAGCAGTTGATCGTTTATGGCAGTTAACGATTGCATTGAAAATTGGAATATTGAATATAAAATGTGGTTTATCGAATTTACATTTTTCATTGAACTTATTATAGTATCATTATTTTAAGAATTTTGCATCTTTGATATTTTTTCAATTAACATTTAAAAGAACTGATTGTAACTTCTTACATGTATAAATCACCCAGGTTGGTGTCCCATGCGCGCTCGCGTATGCGTGCTCGCGTGTAGCTACGCTGTTCAGATTCAGACTCCAACACAAACTACACAGAAGCACCAAAACTGCAAAGTTCTATCTAGTGAAGCCCGTCTTGCAAAACAGTGTTGGCCGCAGTCGGAGGACGCGGAGGAGACTGTAGCTTTGGTCTCCATGGCCAGAGTCTCTGCTGTACTCTGCTCCTCTGCTCCTCTGCCTGCCTTCACTCAGCTCGCTCCACCTCACATGCATGCGCGCACACTCCACACTGCAGAAGACTTCGTAGCTCTGAGAATATCTAGTGAATGTACAGTGGACGTTTGTGCAGAAATAACTGCTGCAGCTCCTCCAGACCAACAGAGGTTTCCCGTGTCTTGTGAAGTGACGGGGCTCCGCAGAGAGAAACGTTATCGTCTCCGACCAAAACTCCGGTGTCTCCCCTGTTCCCTCCGGCCGCGGTCGGGGGGCTGAGGCAGGAAAAGCCAACACTAGGATCAGCAGTGATTCATGGAGAGATCTTGGTCTGGTCAGCTAACATTACTGCCAAGCAGCTGAAATATAGAGTGATATTGTGGTTTTAGCTGACGTGTGTCGCCTCACTGTTTTGAGAGATGCTTGTTCATGTCTATTTAGAGCGAGCACAAGCACGAGCCCGACGCTGACTTTAGTTGACTTAACGGCCACAGGTGTTGCTGTTAACAAGCATTTCTGATTCTTACAAACAGTCCCTTTAAGAAAAAAATAAATTCATACACCTCCTGCAGTACTCCAAAGTAACCCTGGGGGTACTAGTACTCCCACTTGAGAAACACTGGTTCAGGCAACAATACTACATGGTTAGGGTTAGAATAAGTAGTCTACCTTTGTTACATAACTTATGCAGCCTACGTGGCGTTACTGAAGTATGTAAGTTATGAAACTAAATTATGGTAAAACAGTTCGACGTTGACTTTTGGTTTCACACAGGACATGAGCAGCGGTCTACTGGGTGAGTCCTGTGTTTGTTTGACCCGTTCATCCACCCCGACCTCCTCGCTTTTTTTATTACGCCTCCTGACTTTCTCCTTTACTCCTGTCATAATTTCTACGGCCACTAGAGGTCACCGTCGTATCCTTATATTTGTATCAGTGTTGAAACGTGAAGAGATGACAACGGCCTTCTGAAACCTACTATGAGGCTGATAACGTCCATTCAATCATCTGATATCCCTCTAGGCGGGAGGGCTTGATGATGAGAACATGAGTATGCAGTGTGTGTTTTTGGTTTCTGTGTGTGTGTGTGTGTGTGTGTGTGTGTGAAGGAGGGTCCAGTGAACAGTGAGCGTTATCTGTCGTGGGCCAGCGCCTTCCTTGTCGTCTACAGCATCGACAACACGGAGAGCTTTAAAGGCTGCCAGCTGTACCTGCAGACGCTGGCTCTACACAACAAAACCTTCAGGCCACAAACTCCCATCATCCTGCTGGGGAACAAGCTGGACATGGACAGACACAGGCTGGTATCTCTGTGTGTGTTTGTGTTTAGACCTCATGTGTCCATCAGTATAAGTAGTGTGCTTTTGCATTACTGAAGTTAGCAGGCTGAAGAAAGGCTCTGTGTATCTGAGCCCTAATGTGCAGACTGGTCAGTTCTGTCCTGAAACAAAAGCTGAGCTTCTTTTCTTTTGTTGAGATAATGAATGTACTTGAGTGTGCGTCCTTGTAGACGGAGGTTTACTGAATGTGCTCTCTGGGTGCTTTCATATTAATGCAAGTCCATTTACCATGTGACTTGATCATACTGACAACTTTCATTAGTCGTTCCTGATTAACTGAATCATAAACGTAATATAAATCAAAAAATCATAATAACAACTCATTAAAGATAGGGTCGATGATGTTGGAAAGCTAGTATAATTTGAAAGTAGCATCGCCTCAGGAGCTCCATCTAAACCCACCCCCCTTCCCCTCGGGGCTCCTTCCAAGGCAACGCCCCCCACACACATGCAGGAGCACCACGGCGACGCGCTTTGAGTTCAGGCTGGTGCAAGCCAAGGATAGAGAACAAGCAGGGAGGCAGGGAGGCATCTGATTGGTTCATTCCAGCACAACAGCACATAGGTCGCTTTAAGACTGTTGACTTCATCACGTTAGATCTAAACAGTACGTTGGTTTGCCTTTAGCATGTTTGTAGTTAGCAGAAATGCTAGCTCTAATTGTTGTCACATATAGGCTATGTAACATGTTTACATGCTGTAATGTTCAAAAAACACATTATTTTCCTCGTACTGTCTGCCTGTCTGAAACACTCCGTTTTAGTGCATTTCAATGGAATTGCGTTGCTAGGCAACAGTTTGGGTCCATGTTTACTTCCTGTCAGCTAATGTTATTAACATACACTGCAACAGGAAATAAACTGGGACACATTTAGAATGTTTACGTTTAAAACCATGTAATGGTCTAAATATTGTATATTTGTGACATCACAAATGGACAGGAATCCTGACGGCTTGTTTCAAACGCGCAATTTCTAAATACGGGCTGTGTGTATTTCTCCGCAATTGAGCATTTTGATAGTTTAACAGTATTTATAAAGCACTTAAACCTGCTTTATGATGTAAAAGACATGAAAATCTCACTTTTCACAATATGGGACCTTTAAAATGTTGACCTGATGATGGCACGAGATGAAAAGTCAGAGGATCACCATAATGATTACAGTTCATCCTGAGGGGAACACGAATGATGACCCACCTTTCATCACCAACCATCCAATAGTTGTTGAGGTCTTTCAGTGTGAAACAACCAGCTGGTGGCAGATCAGGGGTCAGTAGGATTCATCATCTGGGAAACATGAATGTCTGGCCAATCCATAGAGAACGTGTGAAAGCTGAGATAAAAATAGTTTTGTGATGCGACGCAATGTGAATTGAATGTAACTGTTTAACCACATCATATAATATCCAATCTACATATTGTATATATACAGATAGGTCACTGTTGTACACTGCTCTGTAATTTTAAAAGTGCTGCAGTGTCCTCGGTTGTGGCACAATAATCAATAACCTATGTATTCTCTCTCAGGCAGGTGAGCCGGTGTGACGGAGAGCTGCTGGCGTCTCGTTTTGGCTGTTTGTTCTTTGAGGTGTCGGCCTGTCTGGACTTCCTCTCTGTGCAGCGCGTCTTCCATGAGGCGGTGAGGAGGGTGAGACGTGGTAGGCAGCGTGGCCGTCTGGTACCGGCTGTCCTCATCAGCGAGGACAAAGCGCTGCTCGATGTCCCCACCTTCACTACCCCCTGCTACAAGGAGCTGCCGGCCCCCGCCACAGCCAAGCTGGTCACCGTGAAGACATCCAGAGTGCAGAGCAAACGGAGGGCCGCCACACTCACCCTGCTGAAAGGCTTCAAGATCTTCTGACTTTACATTGGAGTTAATGGAAATCCCGGGCCGGGGACCAAGCGTTGGCATTTGATGCCCTGGGAACTCCCAACTCTCCTGGATGATGTAACAACCCAACATATTTATGTTCTGACCACCAGTTTGACTTATGAGTAAACAGGTTTTATCTGTCATTTTGACTGACAGCTATCAATACTACAATACCCATGAGCCGGGGCCGCTGTTGCCATGGAGAAGAAGCTGGCCCAGAATTGTAGTAGATTCAAAATGCCTCATTGTCACAGTTTTGAACAAAACACGTCGCCATACTTCATTTAAACTGCCAATTGTCAAATCAGTTTTCTCAGCGCCATAACCTTTAGCTCCCGCCCACCGTTAGTAGCTGACATGACAAAATTTTAAGCTCTGTGATTGGAAGGTTCTTGCTGAAAAGGTTCTTGTACCTTTGACTTTTTTTGATCAAAGAATCAGATACTTTCAAACACAGTTGTTCATCTTTTGTAGTGATGATTTAAACAGAATGTCGACCGAACTGTCACCTGATATTGTCAATGGGAAAAATGAATGGGACCTTTACTTAAATAGAGAAGCAAAGTCCCGCCCCTTCTGGTGGACACCATGGGACCTTATTTTGGAAAAAATATGAATGGTAGTCAACGGTGAGAAATAAATACTTTTTAACCCCATTTGAATTACACCATGAATCACACATATGATGTTTGTACATTTAAAAGATAATTTTGCAAGTCAAGATAGTCTCAGATGATCTACAAACAAATCAACAAACCAACACTGGTGAAAACATAACCTCCTTCCTAGGCCTTCAGCCTTGGAGGAGGTAAAATGCTGAAAACATGTAAAAAGACTGTGAACTACAGTACTGAACTGTGTAGTTAAACTGTTTTTCACCATTTTTGTGTTCAGGATATTTTGGGCAGGCCTGAAATCATGGCTCGATGACCCCACTGCCATCCTCAGCATAACCCCTCCTCTAACATTGTATGATAACTAGAGAACATAGCATCAGTGGTTCTCCCCTCTCAGTCGCCAGTTACAACACTTCCTCACCACAGCCAGTGGTGTACTGGCCATCTGGCATACGGGGACAAATCCCAGTGGACCGTCAAGACATCCATAAAGGTTTTACTGGTGGTCCAGGTCTGGTCCAGTCTGTCTCTCTGTGTTCCTGTCATTCAGGATGTGCATGAGAACATGCTGCGTGTTCAAGGTCTGGGCTCACTGGCCAATCACAACCAAGCTAGTTAAACTTGTGCTTATGTCGGTAGATACATAGTTTTAATGACTCGTTTCACTATCAGAAACATTTAACATTTGGAAAGTCTAGAAGAGTCTCACGATTGAATTATTTTATCCCCTTTTAAGTTAGCATAGGGCTAACCGTAAGTTAGCCGGCTCGGCCGCTGGAAGTCTCTGTTGCACGTGCTCTGCCCATAGAGCATGCACGTTAACAGTCTGCAAAAGTAGTGTTCAGCAGTGGATGGCCAACAACGTATAAAGTGTTGTATATACTGTTCATACATAATCAACCCTGACCCGTGATTGGGCGAGGTTTCAGCGCCTTCAACGGCCTTCATTGTGCCCGCCAGCATTTCAGAGCAGAGAATACTGCTTATTTTTCCATGATTTTTAAACCTAATTTTATACACTGGGTGATTATTTTATGCATTCCAATTTGGCTGGGTTGTTAATAACACATTTTTCTGTGGTGTGACAAACTCAGAACACATATTTATTTTGACTTTACCCGGACTTTAACTTTAAATAAATAACGACTGATAGTTGGTAGGACGTGAACACTGACACACAGAAGAGTGAAACGTAAGTATGACTAGCTTTATTCTTTATTCTTTCAGACAAGCTCAAAGGTAAAAGGTCAACTTTATTATCCCGCAAGAGGAAATTCATATGGTCATAAACACGTCTCATAAAGAAAAACATATAAAACCTCACACACTTCCCAGGAACCTGCGCACAGCGCACTCCCATGCACACTCCCTCCTCCAAGATCACACACACACACACACACACGCACACGCACACACACACACACACACACACACACACACACACACACACACACACACACACTAGCAGAACATCCAGTACAATACCTCCGGTCCAAAAGTACACCCTCCACAATATAAAATATATACTCTATGCAAAGTGCAATTCGAAAGTCTTAATATACAGAGAAACACCGTCCAAAACAAATCAAATTGTATGAAAAAAACACAGTTCAAACGCCTATATCCAGAACACATAGGGTGGGCCACAGCCTATTTACCTCTCGTTTAGAAGTCTATTGCCGTCGGCACAAAAGATTTGCTATACCTCGTTGTTCTAATTTTTTGCTGCAGGAATCTGCTATTTGATTGCTACTCTTTCTGAATTTCTGATGGAGAGGATGGGTAGGATCGTTGAGGATCTGATCTGCTTTTTTTTAGAATAAGGTCCCTATACAGCTGTGCTGCAGACACCTGATCGATCCCAATGATCCTACATGCTGTCTTGATCATGCGCTGCAGTTTGACATGATCGTGAGCACGCATATTACCAAAAGGTGCAAAGCAGACCAGAAGACAGAACGCTCTGCAAAACAGTATTGTAAAACATTTGAAGAATACAACGTTCAACTCTAAAATGATTACATTTCCTAAGAAAGAACAGCCTCTGTTGTAGTTAATTAGATTTACTTTGTGCACATACACTGAATTTTAAATGTCATCAATTTCAACTCCAAGGGATTTATAACTTGAGACCCGCTCAACTAATTCTCCCTTAAACTTGGCAGGAGGAACAGTTATCTTATTCTTACTAAAATCTATGACCATCTCTTTTGTTTTTTTAACGTTGACCTCAAGAAAATTATCTGAGCACCACTGGATAAAGCTCCGTGTTTCCCTCTCAAAACCTTCCACTGCTGAATTTTCAGATTTTAAAAATCCGACCAATGCTTTGTCGTCGGCATATATAGAGACCTTAATAGAGACCTGAACATACAGTATGAAGGGTGTGCGTTCAGACTACAACATCTCTCGCATCACCATCTTTTAAGCATCTCCTACTATACTTGTCCTGATGGGATGAGGTGTCTGATTGGTCAGTAATCAGACCCATAAGCTCTCTGATTAGTAAGGTGTGTGGGTACAACTGTTGCTAGGTAAAATGTTGGCTGGGTGAAAGTTTTGCATGAATATACTTTTCTGATCCCAGTATATTGTCTTTGATTAAAATCAATACAAATAGGAAATGAAATGATTACGTAAATAACAGAATTGTCTTCAGCACTCTGGAGTGAAGGTCACAAAATAAAATGAAAAAACAAAAGGGAAGAAAGTGTGTTCCATGTAAACAAGAGTGTTGCAGCAGAGGATGGAGTGAAGACTCGAGGGAGCCGACATTTATTCTAAAATGTAATCACTGTCCTACTATAGTTTATGTCAATACAGCTTTTCAAGGAATGTGGGATCAGATAGATTAAAATGCTTAAATAGATAGTAAGAGAAACGGTCGACTCGTCTTCCTAGCCAATTAACATACAGTATTTGGAAAGAGGCAGTAGCTGATAGGCTCACCATGTGTCAGTCACAACAGGAATTAAGACACAGTACTTTCATCCACTTCTTCATTGCTGTCTGTATGTTTGAGGGAGCTGGAGCAGCATTCAAACTACAATCAGTATCAAGTTCATGATGTCCTACAGAGTATCTGAAGCTCCTTCACTCTGTGATCACAACAGGAAGTCCATTTATATCAAACGGGCTTAATCTCTCTTGTTTTCTTCATAGTCCTCCTACTTGAATCATATCTATGCTTATTTTGGGTCTTGCACCAGACTCACTGTCATAAAAACAAACAAGGAACAAGCTCATCTGCTGACAATCATTTTTTATTTGAGGGAAAGCAAAAACACAGCATGCTCCTACAGTATGTAACCATACATAATAGAGTTAAAGAGTTTAAAGGGAGAATTCGCCACCTTTTATGTGGATGTCAGTCAGTCTTGAAGGTAAATGTAGTCCAGTGAAGCAATAGATTCCACAGTGCTGCTATGTCGACCCAGACAGCTGAGTCCTCCTGTTGTTCTTCCTGCATCCAGCATCGTCATTTGACGTGACAGTGATGTAGTTGGATGAAGGAAGAACTACAGGCTACTGTTTTTTTAGCTGGGATGTCTCTGGGTATAGCCAGGGGGCGCTGTGCTAGATGCGGCTCCAAAACAGAACTTCCTTGTCTTCTTTGCTTGTATTGCAAACTAGTTACATTCCCAGCAGTGAGAATGGCATCCCAAAATATGAGAGCAGAGGATGCTATGTACGAGGATGCATTTTACAGTTTTGACTCGAATATTCAGAAGCTTGCGCACAATGCATCGTGGTACATGTAGGCATTACCAGCACAGCTCCGAGAGCAGAAGAACTCAGCTTCTGGGTCAGTATACCAGCACTGAGGAATTTATTGCTTCAATGGACTACATTTACCATCAACACTGACTGGACATCCACGATCGACTAATTAGGTAATGTCCTTTCAAAGCAGCAGTCAAACAAAACAAATATGCAGTTAATCATGTAGGAGTATTTTATTAGTGTTAGCCTAATTCATTATTATTAGCCAAAGAAATAAGCTTCCTCATGTCACACATATGGTATATCTCTTTAACATCCTGCATACATTCTAACTAACGGATTGTTTTGGATCTATAGACCTTTTTATAACATTTTCAGGGACTGATTCATCTGTTGGACTGTCAGACTGCTGTGAATGTAGGGAGACAGCAGCTTTTAGTATTAGCAGTGCATCAAGGTTGTACACACTGTTAGCATCTTGCGGGTGGAGCAGTGGGTGGTGATGGCTTTAACCGTATGTGATGGAAGCTGCTAACAAGAGGGAGCATGGTAAAGTCCAACAGTGTGTTACAGGCTGGAATGTGAACTCTTCACTCCGTCGTCTTCACTGCTTCATCAGCTGAGCCCTCCTCCTCCTGTTTCTCCTCCTCTGCTGCGGAATCGGAGTACAGGCAGGAGGTGTTGCCGTCTTTCCACGTGACCACGATGTTTCCTGCTTTGAGCTCACTCGCCTCCCCGTTGGGTGGGGAGGGTTTGTTTTCCTGCATCAGCCTGTCGAGTGATGGTGACGGTTTGCTGCTGCTGCTGTCATCTCTGAGCAGTGAAATGCTCCGCAGTTCCTCACCTTTCTGAGACACAGCAGCAGCTGCTGCCTTGTACTGGGCAATCTTCTTTCTGTTTCTGAGGGAAAAAAGACGGAGAACTTTTACTCAGCAGCCTTTTGAATATCAATATTATACAAGCGTTGCCATGAACATGTCGTTGTATAACTCATACTTGTTGGCCATGGCTCCCATTCCCAGCAGCAGAAAACCAACAAGAAGGCAGATGAGGGCCAGTCCCAGCAGCACAAACTTCCATGTGGTTGCTGCAACAGGAAGAAGACTGCTAAACATGCAGCTCATATAATGATATTCATATATATATATATATGTGCTTTGTAGAATTGTGAGAGATGTTAAAGATATAATATACAGTGTATACAGTATATCTGTAATATACTGTAATTAGGGCCCGAGCACGAAAGTGCCAGGACCCCAACGGTGTCCTGGCACGAAGTGCGAGGAAACCTATTGTTTTTGTTGGTATTATTATTATTATTATTTTTCTGCTGCGAGATCGCGTTTTTGAGGCCTTTCCCATC
>CAKAOH010040724.1:0-12857 GCA_916701665.1 Sebastiscus tertius | reverse complement strand
CATGTGGTTGCTGCAACAGGAAGAAGACTGCTAAACATGCAGCTCATATAATGATATTCATATATATATATATGTGCTTTGTAGAATTGTGAGAGATGTTAAAGATATAATATACAGTGTATACAGTATATCTGTAATATACTGTAATTATAATTGTAATCGCGTGGCGGCGCATCGCGTGTTCAGATCAGCTGCGTTTCACCTGCATTTCTGCTGCTGCTGCTTTCAGCCCTTTCTGTCTACATAGAGTTTACCTTTCATAATGGCCATTTCATTTCATTATAAATATCATTTATATTTATTTTAGACAGAGAAAGGTTAAGAACCGTGTGGTAATATGTAAATAATAGTAATAATCGTCAATTAAAACCCCGTACTATATTCATTCATGGAGCTCTCCAAGTCACTGCATGTTCTACAACACTATCCGGCATATATTTCAGAATAAAAGCCTTGTGTTAACAAATTAAGGAATTCTGCCCCCAGTAAAAAACGCTTCAGGGCTTTTATTTTGAAATGAAAGCAGGGAGTATTGATTTAAAACAAGTCTTTACTTTTTTTCATCTCCGTAACATATTCTACAGATAGAAACTGTAATAATGTTGCTGATATGATGTCAATTAACCTTCAATAGATCACTTTCACCGTCTGTTGTTGCTGTGAACCGCGCGGCTCGCGTCAAAAATAGGCGAGACCTCGAATCTCTAGAAGAGACGCAGCTGACACGCAACCCAGCCGGACGCTGAAATAAAAAACAACAGGTAACGCAGCAGCCACGCGCTCTTGACGTTCCCAGTGTGGACGAGGCTTGAGTCTCTCATACAGCACATGCAGACATCTCCCCTAACACATAAATGAAGCCATTACCCAGACATAAATTCTTAGTTGTCTCTGTCTCACTGATTAATTACTGTCTGTGACCTAAATTATATATAATTAATTAGGAAATTAGATACGCAATTCTGTGTAATGACCATATTTGGGTTATCCTGCCTGCGTACATCGAGCAGGTTAGAAATCTCCTCTGACCAGCGGTGTCCTCAGAATTGAGGTAGCGGCACACTTGTGACTTGTTTTTCACTTGTACTGCTGTTACTCGATTCTCCTTCAATTCGAGACGCAATAGACCTCCAGCGTCAGACATTCCTGGGTCTCCAGTCAATTCTTCAGTCTCCAATTCACCGCTCTCAAGATTTTCTCAACAAGAGAGAGTACACAATTCAAGACTCTGTCACACACAGCAACACACGCTCACACAGCGAGAAGATGAACAACGGCTGTCAGGCAGGTACAATGGGGCCCTGAAGCCCTGGTGGGATTTGACATTTTCTGGTGTCACTGGCGGCCCAACCAGCAAAACGTACCCAAGGAAGGTGAAAAGAGGAGATATCACGCGTCTTCATCTCTTTCAATAAGCCTACAAAATGGACGTGAACATTGTACCGATAGATTACAGCACCCTCGTTCGCATGAAAAAGTCACCGTGCGCCAAGGAGTAAAATGTAGAAGTGCCGGTACTGCGGCCCACTTCGACCACTGGTCTGGAGTGAAGAGAATGATTTCTGACACTACGTTTTCATTTGGATGAAACATTTTTTAAGAGCAGCTTACCGTCCTCAGTGCGATAGTACCAGCGGAGGTATTCTCTCTGTTCCTCCGTCATGGCAGTCTGCTCACCTGTCTGACCAAACTCGTCTGGATCATCAGATGCCCTCCTGGATCCTGGAGGAAGAACAAACAAACACAAACACACACACACACACAGCAGCACTGTTTGTTACAGACCATATGACACATAATATACAAACACTAAATTGACTGACCTTTTATTATCATCAGTCTTGTGCCAAATAATGTCTCCAAATCCTTTTGTTCAACTCAGTCAATTTTCTGATTATTTGTTTGCAGTATGTCATACACATGTAAATGCAACAGTATCTGTCAAAAACAGCTTCAGTTTAATATTTTGTAAATAATATTATTTCAATATCATACTAATGTTAGTAAATTACAAACTTTTACCAGTTGTTAAAGTCCAAGCTTCTTAAGGGGACATATTATGCTTATTTTGAGGTTCATACTTGTATACAACTAACTAGCTAAATACACCTAACAAGTTAACTACACCTAACTAGTTAACTACACCTAACTAGTTAACTGCACATAATTAGTTAATTATGCCTAACTAGTTAACTACACCCAAATAGCTAACTACATCTAACTAGTTAACTACATCTAACTAACTAAGTAACTAGAAAGACAAACTAACAGATAAACACATTTATCGGTTTACTGCTCAGACTCAAACGAGCATGAGAGAACCTGCAGGAGGATGACCTTTGACCTGCAGCTTCTACTATAGTCATACATCATATTCACATTTTACCAACAACTTTCTTTTTTTTTTTTTTTAACTCTGAGCACAAAATTAAGTTATTTGTCAAAAATCTTTTGGCAAACAGTGTGTCTAATCATCTTTGTCAGGAAATGACTGAAATAAATATGAAATATCATAGAAATGACTTTGATACAAATATGGAATATAGAAATCAAATTTAAATCCAATGCCTGCCCAGCACAAATCTCCCAACCTTTCTGTTCCTTTAATCCCCACTGACTTACTGAGCTTTTCTTGGCAGATGTCCCCCTCATCCAGAGATCTCCACTTTGACTCTTTACTGTCATGTGTGAGAATAAGATGCGAGCCATCTACTGACAGCAGCATTGAGGTGTTCCTGTTGATCAGTCTGCCCCTGTCACAGTCCCATATCAACCCTGTTGCATCCACCTCTGACCCCCAGCAGGACCGAGTCCAGACAGGCTCTCTCTGCAGGGCTGACAAACATCTGGAGGATGCAACACACATCAGCATGCCCCGATCAATCCAGCTCCACTGCTGAGCCTGTGAGTCCAGGTTGCAGCTCTTCAGAAGGACTTCACCTGTAGCTGCTGATTCCTCCAGACACAGGCTGCACTGGGTGTTGTGGATCATGAACGCCCTCGCCCCTGCAGGTGTTGAGACAGGTTTAGATTCATTGTTGTTAATATATAAACCTGTTCTAAATGTGTCTGAATGTTACATGTACTTACCTAACAGGGGAAGAAACAATAAGACCCAGGCATCAAACATATCTAAAGAGGAAGAGGCAATGTTATTAGAAGTCACCGCAATTTCATGTTTTTCATTAAAAAGCAGTGACTAAAGGAAAGTGGGGTCATTTCTACTAGGTGATATGATAGGAGTAAAATACCAGGTGCTCAAAATATTTTTTTTGCATTTTGTCCAGTTTCTTGTAACAAATCTGCAGTGGAAAGTTGTGTTCAGTCCTGGGCCCTTCTGTCTGTACATGCTGCCATCAGGCTCTATCAGCTGCTATGCAGATGACACACTACTCTATATCTCTGTTTCACCTGAAGATCTGAGCCCTGTCTACAAATTGGTAAATTGTATTTCACAAATCAGTGATTGAATAGCTCAATGACTTCAGTTAAATTAAGTGATTTTGGTAATCAGGGAAAAGTCAAAAAGCAAGAACGAAAGTTACGATAATGTAAACCTAGATCTATAAGCAGAGGCAAAGCCCTCTATTGGACCCTCATTGCCTGGTATCCCACACCCTCTACAGGGAGGAGGAGCGGCAGGGCCCCCTTGGTAGAGGGCTCCGCCTCTGCTTACAGAACGTGGGGTTGCATTATCGTAACTTTCGTTCTAACTCCCACAGGCTCCACCCTCTACTGGACTCTATGGGTGCAGTGGATGGAGCCCGATGAATGTACGCCCTGCCGCGCCACCTCATCGACTGAACCACACAGATCCAGACAGGCTAAGGATTAGACACCGCAGCCCACCGACTTCTTTATAACCTAGGCTGCTGCAGCAGAGAAGCAGGGGGCCCTAGCCAACCCATATAGTATGCGACTGATCTGGGTAAGGCCATGGTCTAACTCTTTAAGTTCTTAGGAATGAAGGAGAGGTTTGGTCTGAGAGTAGCCTCGCACCAGCGTCGGAACCCTAACCACTTTGCCTTGTAACAGGCAGTATTGTATCCCACTCTTGCCGCCTGGATAGTCTGTACAACCTGCACAGTCCAGCCCTCCTCAGCCTGTCCTTCTCAGGAGCCAAGCCTGGAGTGGATTGCCCAGAGTGGGCAGTGTGCCTACTGTCCCCACTTCCTGAGACAGAGCCTCCACTGTTTCCAGGGCAGCGGACCGAACTCCGCCCTGCCTGTTGATGTAAGCCACCGTGGTGCAGTTGTTGGTCCTCACCAACGCATGCTTTCCCCGTATCCGGGGCCTGAAATGCTGGAGGACCAAGAACACTGCCTGGAGCTCGAGGAGGTTAATGTGTCAGTTCTCCGCCGGTGGCCACACTCCACCAAGCAATCCCCACCCACCCCGTCAGGGACGCGTCCGTGAACAGCTTGATCACTCGTCAAGCTCGTCCGAGCCCTCCATAAACGAGAGGCTGGCCTGACTGGGGCCAACATGGAAAAGGACTGAGCCGGCAATGAGGGCTTCAAACGCACCACAAGCTCACCTGCAGCAGCAGACCTCGTGTCACTGTGTTTCCTACCTCTTTTCTCCCGTGTGGAGGTAGATGAAAGAAAAACAGACACGGGAGTACTCCCTCCCCCCAGGGTTAAGCTGGACTGATTTGTACATCTCCCTGAGGTAATATAGTTAGACTCTACCTTTTTATCCCGGGGAACGATTTGTGCAGTTTGATCTGTGATAACACCTCAATGACGAGCCAAAATGAAGGGTAGTAGTCAAACAAACTGAGCTGACTTTAAGGTCTTTGAATGCCTCATAGACAGCTTGTCTGTAACATTATTCAAAGCTGCTACACCGGGTGAAGTGTGCCCTGCTACACCGGGTGAGGTGTGCTTTCTCAGCCTCATGCCAGCAACAGCGTTCACAAATGGACACAGCCTCATGCCACTGGACAGTGCCGGGCGCCCACTACCTCCTTCACCAGAGACTGGGCGGATGGGCCGTATGTGTTTTAAGAGCATTAACACTGGGCAGCCACGAAGCGTCATGCTCGATTCAAGTTCATCAAGACGCCATGGGAAGCTGAGGAGGAGGGGAGAGGGAAGGAATGTGCTCTTTGAGGAATGTTGTTCGTTTTAATCAACATACATTTTCAACAACATTACCAGTATCAGCTCATTAGTAACAAGAGGAAAAAAAAAAAAACGAACCCTCACTTTATGCTCACCGCAACGCTACATCTCGCCTTAGCTCAATTTGATGATGAGCAAGTGGCCAGTGGCGGCTATAAACTGTGATTTCCCCTCATCCAGACGTAAAAAGTGAAATCGATCCAAAGAGCCCTTCAGTGGTGAAGGGGACCCCATGCAGGAAATCATCTCAAACTTGTTGAGAGCGTGAGGCAATAAGAAATCACAGATGACGCTTTGATTATCTGCTGCGACCCGTCTGCAAATCACATGACCCCACACAGGTAGTGAGCACCAGGTTAACAAGCTGTGACTGAAACCACAAAAATCTCCTGTAACATTGCAGCTTTACAAAAAGTACAAAAAAAACATACATTAAATATCCAAAGTAAATATTATTTACCAACTATCAACTACCAACCACATACTAATTAAAACTCATCATTTGAATTCCTCATGTTCTAGCATGAATTCAGAACTATACATGTTAATAGAGTTGGAGTACTCACTTCTATGATGGTCTGTCTGTGGCTGAGATGAGAAGGAGGGAAGTCTGACAGCCAACAGAAAGATGGAAAAAAACAGAAGCTTTCCAAAGTTCATGGGGGAGGAGCCTGCAGCGCTGACTGTGACAGACCGCCACTGTCAGTACACAGATTCTATTGGACATGACATTATGTGCTTATTTATTGACTGGAAGAATAGCTGTGAAGTGGCCTCAGGCACAACTTAATCATTTATGTCCTCTGAATGATGATCAGACCTTTCATTTGTACCATGTACATGTGATATTTAAGAGAGACGCACTTTCACAAAGGAACTGTGGAGCCTTTAATACAAAGTCGAGACTGTTGAATCTCAGGTCTTTGACCCTGTTGCTTGGTTACTGTTTAGACAGCCTGGCAGTAACCTTGTCTTTTCTGTTAGTGAGGGCAAGTGACTTATCGGTCACACACACACCCAGAACGCTGTTAACATTTGGTTGGTAAAGGGTTTTACTTTTATAGCAGAGGTGTGGAGAGGTAAATAACCTCTGTGTCACTGAAGGAATGAGGACGATGTATTTGTATCTGATGTTGTATCTGGTGTACATTTACCCAAGTACTGTACTTTAGTACAAATTTGAAGTACTTGTACTTTACACACAAAATAATACAAAGAGCTTATGAAATAGGTTTTGTTATAAATTAAACCCAACGGTCTAAGTGAAGCTGGAACGATTAGTCCATTAATCAATTAGTTAATTGACAGAAAATTAATTGGCAATTATTTTGATAATGTCAATTCTCATGTAAAAAAACGTTTCATGATTCCAGCTCCACAAATGTGCTGCTGTTCCTTTTAATTATCTTAAAGCACTTTAAAGGTCCCATATAGTAAAAAGTAAGATATTCATGTCTTTTATATTATAAAGCAGGTTTAAGTGCTTTATGATTCCTGTAGCAGAACTTGTTTTATCTTCTTTGCAGTTCCAATAATCATCTCATGGCCTCACTGTTGGTACTTTAAGATACTTTGCTGAGAATACTTCTGTACTTTTACTTAAAGGTCCCATATTGTAAAAAGTGAGATTTTCAGGTCTTTTACATTATAAAGCAGGTTTAAGTGCCTTATAAATACGGTTAAACTAACAAAACGCTCAATATACGGAGAAAAACACACAGCCCGTATTCAACGTATATTCGTATATAACGTAAACATTATAAATGTGTCCCAGTTTATTTCCTGTTGCAGTGTATGTGAATGACATCAACTGACAGGAAGTAAACATGGACCCAAACTGTTGCCAGGCAAAGCAATTCTGTTGCAATTCCGTTGAAATGCACTAAAACGGAGCCTTTCAGGCAGAGGGTAGATGCAGGTATATTCAAGCAGACAATACGAGAAAAAGAAAGTTTTTTTGAACATTACAGCATGTAAACATGTTCTAGTAGAAACACAAACTACAAGTATGAACCTGTAAATGAACATGATATGGGACCTTTAATATGTAATTTAGCTTTGACATGAACATTCATGCCAATAAAGCTTAATTGAATTTCTGTTAATCTGACCAAAAAGCAACAATTTCTTTTTACTTTTCTCACCTGAAAAATATGCTTTTTTTTTGTTTTTGTTTTTATGAACATAGAACATGTGAGGACTGGGACATTACAGTATAATCAATAATAATCATTGATAAATGAGGCAAAGATACAGTTCAAAATGCACATAATAATCATAATGCCATAATAATCTTCAAAAGGTATGTGTTGCTTTTACTGAGACCTTTAGGACCATTTCCCAGGTACAAAAAGGTAAAAGAGAAATCATAATTCAGGTTCAGAATCTTTGAGACTAAATGGCCCACTTCTTTCCAAAAAGGTGTAACATAAGGACAAAATCCCCAAAAATATATGCATGGTCCACTGAAACTGATCCACTCTCCCTCCAGCAAGAGTGGTGAGACCCACTAAATTTGGATTTCTGGTTGTGGGTAATAAAGAAACAGGCCAAGTTTTTTCGAGTTCTACTTACTGTTCATAACAGGAGACATGTTTTATTAAAATCTGAAAGCATTTTTATACTGGTATTTTAGTGGTTTGACCCTCATGGGACTGAATTTTCACCACATTAATAACTTGCAATTTCTCATATTCCACCTCGTTACAGACAATATAAAGTGAAATTAATACTGAATTTGAAGGCTGGCTGAAGACTTCAAATTTAGCGAGGAGAAATTTACTCAAGACGTTGAAAATTCTTCACTTTGTATTTCTACCATGTAACAGCCAGTCTTGCGGGATGCCTTGAATAACTGAACGAAGAGGCAATTCAGTACAATTATCAGGCTAGATGTAGGCAGTTGTAATGAATGGTTAATGAAATTAATATTGGCTGCAATCCACTTATGTCGGCCTGTGCCAGGGTCCTGGGATTGTGCATGCCAGTTCACTACGGGGACACCTAAATGGAACAGACCCATCATTAGTGTTATTAATTACACCTGTGCTTTTTCATCTATGATAAGTCAAAATGTGAAAAAGACATATTCGCTGGACATTTGAGAGTCTACTTTGCAGGTCGAAGATCAACAAATGTTTCAAACTTTGACCTGAAAATCTGCAGGAGCAAGCCTTAGATCACACCAAATAAAGAGCCCTCACCCTCTCAGACTATTAAATAGACGTTATCAGTTGCTATAAGCACCATAGATGTGGGTCAATAGGGGCCTACTGCACCCAATAGTAGGGATTAATATCTATTCAAATGGTAGAAGAAGAAGGTATAGAAGAACACAACGGTGACATCTAGTGACCATAGTAATTATGACAGGATCAGAAGAGGAAGTGAGGTGCTGTAGTACAGATTGCACAAAAGTCCATAAGGGGTGAAGGTCAGGGGTGATGGATGGGAAACACAGGGCTTTCACCCAATAGATTGGGATTTGCATCCCATGTGAACCCAACAATGCTGTAGCTGTAGTTTCATTTTCACTTTAGAACCGTAGTTAATTGAAGTGTTTTTGTTGCCTTAACCTAAAGAATCCTTTTTGTTTGTGTTCAAAATGGAACTTTTCATTCAGTTTTACATGTTAGAATGTGTTGCTTTTAAGTTTCACTTTCACAACATAGTAGGCTCCTACTGACCCACATCTATAGTGCTTATGTAACAGGGTCATTATGTACCCTATGTCTATCTTGTTCTTTGGTTTTTATAATTACACAAAATGGATGTAGTTGCACTTTATTTTGAATGGGAGAACCTCCAAACCCCGAGGATATTTGAAGTTCAGAGCCCCTCCTTCGTTTCTATTTGTGTAGTCACCTTTGCCCTTTTGTACAACTATCCTTTCGGGAGAGGTGGGTGTCATTTCTTTTAGCTGATTTATTCTAATTATCCATCCCATTATTTATCGTATGGTTTTGTTTATATTTTTGTTTCTTACCATGTTAGAACGTCTATCCCAACATGTCAATATATTGATTTCAATGAACTGGCATTTAGAAATACCGTAGTTGTTTTAAGAGTAAATGCTGCTAGCTTAAAGTTACGGCAAGTTAAGCTAATTTCCGTTTTGTATATTATAATTGTGTGTATAGGAGCTGGAGTGGGCATGAGATTTGACATGGAGGTTCTGTTTGCCTGTGTGTTTGTCAGAGAATAAACAGAGGCCGTATATGAAGAAATTCCGGTGTCACGGCGTCCTTTCTAACTAACCCAACACAACGCAGAAGTCCACTGGTTACACTTATAGCGACCGATAACACCTACGTATAACATGGCTTTGTTGAATTACTCAATTCTGATTGGTCAATCACGGCGTTCTATGGTCTGTTATTTCTTTATAGCTGACCGTTGACAGGCCGTTGCTATGGAGGACGTTCTGATCTCCGACACTGGTGGACCATTTTTGTGTCAAATTATTGATTTTTTAAGTCAGTAGCTGGGTAATAAGCGGGATATTGTACAGCTAGCGGGTCATTGTTGTGAGATAAACCCCTTCGTGTCGGGGTTGTGCCACATCGCCCTGTCGAGGTTTATTTCACAACAATGACTGGCTCACTGTACATTATCCCTCAGTTAAACCTGCAGTAGGCAGAATATTTTTGGCATCATTGGGCAAAAATTCCATCATAACCTTTCAGCATATTGTAATTCAAGTGTTCTGAGAGAAAACTAGACTTCTGCACCTCCTCATGGCTCTGTTTTCAGACTTTAAAAGATCTAGCCAATCACAGGTCATTTCAAAGAGAGAGTGTTCCTATTGGCTGTTCATTCAACAGAGACAACTGTGAATCACTCTCAAACTCCGACCAAACGCTCAAACTAGGCAGCGCTGATCAAACATAAATTAATATTCTGTTGCTGTAATGCCTATTTCTCGTGTAAAATGTTTACAGAATCATCTTGTAGTGCACTGTTTAGCTGCAAAATGAGAAAGTTTGCATCCTCAACGGATGTCAAAATGGCTGCTGGGTCACAAACTCATCTCAAACTGTAGCTTACACCAAACACTGCAGTCTAGGTTTGGTTTCATACCAAGTGGGAAATTTCTGACCTTAAGTTCAGTTTTTCTTGAACATGTGGCCCCCTCTTCAGGTCAAAAACTTCCCAAATCTCGCTGGTTAGAAATCTACTGAGTGGAAACAAGACTGTTTTTTAAAAAAGACACGAGTGGACACCTGAAACGACAAACAAGTTAAAGCTAATGTAGGCGAGATCGGAGCAAATATGATTAAAAAAAGTTATTTTTATAAAACGGTCGTTATATTCTGACAGTAGTACATGAAACAGGTAACCTGAAAAAACGGAGGAAAACAAGCAGTAAGAGCTGATCTGAGGTCTATTGTCCATCTGCTGTCTATGAGAGCCAGCTATCAGTCACTCGCGAACTCCGACAAAACGGTCAAACTAGGCAGCGCTGATCAAATATGAATCAATATTCTGTTACGTTAATGCCTATTTCTCTCCTCAAATGTTTTCAGAATCATCTTGTAGTGCACGGTTTAGCTGTAAAATTAGAAAGTTTGTGACCCAGCAGCCATGTTGGAAATCTCTTGAAGGAATGCTAAGTAGGCAACCGGTCACATGACTGGAGCACAGCTAATAGGAACGCTCTCTCTCTGAAATGACCTGTGATTGGTCAAAGTCTCCCGTCAGCTTGAGTGCCAGAGAGTGTGCCCCCTTACACACCGTCCCTCCGCCCTATTCTTTCCTCCCTTGATCAGCACACTGTCTCAGATGCTCCTCCTGAAAAAGAAGTAGGTCAGAAGGAAGAGAGACAGAGAAACAAAACACGCCCACAGTAATGTGCCCAGTAGCACATTAAGGCCCACACGTAACACAATATCGTTCATGGTACGTGAACTGTACAAACTCCTACAGTAACCCAATAAACACACTGATGACTTGTGCTCGACAACAATTAAAGCAAAATAAAAGCAAATGAGCAACGTAAAACTTTATAACTTACATCTATAAGGTACGTTGTTCAGCACCGCAACAGCTGCTGCATCCTCGGCCGCCATTTTCACATGTTGGAATAGTGGTCGTGGTCCCGCCCCTTCCGCTACGTAGCCAAGATGGCGACCATTGAGTGTGAAATGATTTGATCATTTTGAGTACAACATCCGGGTACTTAGAGTGCACTGCATTTTAATAATAGAATATAATAATAGACTAAACTTATATAGCGCTTTTCAGAGATCTCAAAGACGCTTAACACATTAAAGGGAAATACGGTGTGAGACAAACAGGAGACGAACGACGAAGACAGGCAACATACACAGGTACACTCTCATACATACACACGGACAAATGGGTAGTGGGAGCGGGGGGCTACAAGTAAGCAAAGGAGAAAAGATGGGTTTTGAGGCGGGACTGGAATATGGTGAGGGAATCGGAGTCTCTGATGGGTTGTGGGAGTGAGTTCCAGAGCTTGGGAGCTGCCCTGGAGAATGCTCTGTCCCCAAAGCTGCGGAGGTTGGACTTGGGGGTGGAGAGTAGACCAGCTGAGGTGGATCTGAGGGACCGTTGAGGTTGGTAGGGGGAGAGGAGGTCAGAGAGATAGGGAGGGGGCAAGTTGGTGGAGGGCTTTGTAGGTGAGGGTCAGGATTTTGTAAGTGATCCGGTGGGAGACGGGGAGCCAGTGAAGGTCTTTCAGGACTGGGGTGATATGATTCCATGATTTGGTGTGGGTGAGGAGTCGAGTCGCTGCATTCTGAACCAGTTGGAGTTTATTGATGGAGATGTTGCTGGTGCCATAGAGGAGGGAGTTGCAATAATCAAGGCGGGAGGAGATGAAGGCGTGGATGAGTTTCTCTGCAGCAGGGGGTGTGAGGGAGGGACGGATCTTTGCAATGTTGCGTAGGTGGAAGAAGGATATTTTGACCAGTTGGCGGATGTGGGGCTCGAGGGAGAGGGTGGAGTCAAAGATCACACCAAGGTTATGTGCCTGGGGTGAGGGGGAAACAGATGTGCCGTCGATTTTGAGTGTGAGGTTGTTGGTTTTGGTGAGGGTGGATTTGTAGCTCATGAGGAGGAGTTCTGTTTTGTCGCTGTTGAGTTTTAGAAAGTTCTGTTGCATCCAGGTTTTAATAGCAGAGGCAGGAGTTGATGTGGGAGAGGGGTGGGTTATGGGGGGTGTTGGTGCTGAGGTAGATCTGGGTGTCATCGACATAGCAGTGGAAGTCCAGGTTGAAGTGGTGTAGGATCTGACCGAGGGGGGATATGTAGATTATGAACAGGAGTGGACCGAGTACTGAGCCTTGGGGGACACCTTGTGTGACTGTAGATGTGGCAGAGGAGTTGTGGTTCATGGTTGGTGAGGTAGGACCAGAGCCATCTGAGTGCAGTACCTTCGATACCGATCTCTTGAAGTCTAGCGAGAAGAATGTTGTGACATATGGTATCGAAGGCTGCACTCAGGTCCAGGAGGATGAGGATGTTAAGGGCTCCGGTGTCAGCAGAGGTGAGGAGGTGGTTGAGGACTTGGAGGAGTGCAGTTTCTGTGCTGTGGAGGGGGCGAAAGCCAGACTGGAGATCCCCGGGGACTCGCGCCCTATTAATAGTTCCGGGAGGGTAAAACCAGTGGGAAGTGGGTAGAGGGGAGTTCGGCGGGACTGTTTTAAATGTATTTATTCAAGGGTAATATTTATTGATATTTAATGAAGATATTTAGGTGTGTGTATA
>CAKAOH010040722.1:17027-37907 GCA_916701665.1 Sebastiscus tertius | reverse complement strand
TGGGACTTGACTCAGGACTTGTTGGTCTTGATGGGCTTTGATTGGGGACTTGTTGGTCTTGACATTGGACTTGACACAGGACTCTTTGGTCTTGATGGGCTTTGATTGGGGACTTGTTGGTCTTGACTTGGAACTTGATTTGAGACTTCTTGATCTTGACTTGGGACTTGACTCAGGACTTGTTTGTCTTGACAGATTTGATTTGGGATTTATTGGTCTTGACGTTTGACTTGACTCAGGACTTGTTGGTCCTGATGGGTTTTGATTGGGGACTTGTCGGTCTTGACGTGGGACTTGACTCAGGACTTGTTGGTCCTGATGGGTTTTGATTGGGGACTTGTTGGTCTTGACGTGGGACTTGACTCAGGACTTGTTGGTCTTGATGGGCTTTGATTAGGGACATGTTAGTCTTGACCCTGACTCTGGATTTGTTGGTCTTGAGATGAGACTTGACTCAGGACTTGTTGGTCTTAATGGGCTTTGATTTGGGACTTGTTGGTCTTGACACTGACTCAGCATTTGTTGGTCTTGACGTGAGACTTGACGCAGGACTTGTTGGTCTTAACTGGTTTTGATTGGGGACTTACTGGTCTTAACACTTACTCAGGACTTGTCAGTCTTGACGTGGGACTCGACTCAGGACTTGCTGGTCTTGATGGATTTTGATTGGGGACTTATTGGTCTTGACACTGACTCAGGACTTGTCAGTCTTGACTTGGGACTCGACTCAGGACTTGTTGGTCTTGACGAGTTTTGATTGGGGACTTGTTGGTCTCGACTTGAGACTGACTCAGAACTTGTTGGTCTTCTCTCAGGACTTCACAGTCAAGATTTGACACGTGTGACATGCAAAACAATGACTTTGTTCCACCTCTAGGAAGCATTCGGTCCTTAAACTATTCCGTCAAAGGCTGAAGCTTGGTTTCAACTTTATCACAGACTGACTTTTTCTGGTTATTTCTATAAAATATTGAATGCCTAAGTGAAACTAAAAAAAAAACTTAAACTGACTTCCTCCAAGTTTTTGAGTGAATCAGCAAAATTCTTTTCAACTGCTTTCGATTGCATCATTTTGAAGTAATTAGCGCCTGTGTAGGAGGTTGAGTTTTTAAATCCAGATTATTGGACAGATTTTTGCCATACATGTCCCTACAAAATCATTTTGGTTGCTTTCAACAGTCCATCTCTCAGCTCATTGGCAGCTTAGCAACCAAAAGTTTTCCTACCTGAGTTAGAGATTATTACATCAAACCACTAGATCAAATTGGCCGTGAAACTCTAGATTCCTTTTAATATATTTTCAGCTGGTGTCAGCTCATATATAACTCATTTGAGACCCAAGGTTACATCAGCCACTGTAACATATTACGGCATCATTTTGAGCCTTGATGCATTACTGAGAAAAAAAATAACTGATTGAACTCAGGGCTGACCCTTTTTCTTTCTCTCTTTTTAAAGTAGAAGCAAAATGTTCTTTACTCTTAAGAATATTATCAAATGCAGGGGCACTGTAGTTTGGAGATATAGGACATTTAACCATGTATTTATGGAGTTTTGATTGTGATTACATTTGTTTTCCATGATCAGTGGATTTTGAAGTGCTTTCAGGGTAGATGGGAAATGTTGACATTAGGACCACAACATCATGAAGCCTATAGTTCAGTTAGTGCTTCATGAGTTGTTTTAAACTGATGCTGTGGATTTAAACGCTTTGCCATTGGCAAGTCAAAGCATCTCCTTTTAATCTAGAGGTCTCGTTGTGCGGATTTTGCATTTTACAAGTGTTAATTGTTGTCCTGGTTCTACTCATTTTCAGCTGGATGGCTCAGATTCAAGGTCGAGACACTCAATCGGACTGCTTTTTTATCTCCGACCCTGACCTCTTTGTAGACTAAGGGAGAGAAAAGAAAAGTTTCCGTACAGTATATACAGTATACCCAGATTTGATCTTGACACACATAAATTAACAATATTTGCGGGCATCATTAATGTTTTCCATATTTTAAACTGATACGTACATGGTTTGTGACAAGTTCTAGGCAGTGAAATAACATACTCCAACAGAGTTAGTATTTCAACATGTTTTATTCATCATGTTTCCAAAATGTTTGGTTCTACTGTAGAAGAAAACCAACCTAGTGGTTTTCTTGATAAGAGATTTTCTATAGGGGAATATCATATGTTGACATGTTTGCTGCCCTCTGTGTTTGAAAGTTTCAAGCCTGACTTCACCCAGCATCCCTGATGGCGTCATGGTGTCAGAAGTGGAGGGATCTCCTCGCACAACCTCTCTTCAAAGCAAGCATCCATTTGCTTATCTTCTTCTTTGAGATTTTTGGCGGTTTGCTATCTTCTTCTTCTACTTCCTCTTCCTCTTGGCAAACCAGGTAGAGGCACATACAAAACCAAATGGACTGGAGTGTGGAACAACTGGAGCATATGGCGTGCTTGCTATGTGTACAGTCCGCGCCGTCACAATTTTTGGATTGCACACGGACGTCCGCTCGATGATCCTCGCAAACATGAACAAATGACGATATTTAAATCATGCGGACCCTCGTGGATGCGCAAGGTATGAATTAGCCTTTAACAGATATTTTTATTTTTGCCACCTCTATTTTCACTTTCACACGTGCACAGTATGCATGGATGCAGCAGTAATAATGACACTGATGCACCTGTGCCAGTGCCCTGCCAGTATCTTCATTTTTTGGGTGTCCTCACCTGGTTATTCCCACTTCAAATGATCCATCAGTCACTTGCCTTCATTGTGCGATCATCGTTGCAGTAGAGCAGCATAACTGCCAAAATCAGGTTATCCTCAGAAACTTTCTCCATGCGCTCCCAGGCCATCTGACTCTTTTCTTCTTCTTTGCAAAATTGCGGAATTTGGCAAAAACTGCCCGATGACCTATCCTAACCTCAGCTATTCGGGATCAATGCCTAACCTTAACCATCTCGCGAGAGTTTCCCAACTCCTGGGTTACCTTTTAGACCCTGTCTGTATATATACATAAAGGAAATGCTGTTTCCTCATCAGAGGGAGAAATGGAACTCAAGTATGCTTGAATTGTCGTTCAGTCAAACTTCATACCAGGTATTCTAAGTGTTGAGGGAAGCTAAAAGCCTACAATTTCAAAATGTTTGAGATCCAATGCAGAAACCCTTTGGATAGAGTTGTGTGTAGTTGGTAAAATAGACACTGTACCTTTACAAAGATTAAAAGTTGACAATAGCGTATGTCATAATGTTTATGTAAAAATCAACCTCAGAACAGTGACGACAATTGGATATTTAATTCCTGATAAGTTTTAATAAACAGGGCCAGTTTATGGAGAGATGCCCATCTCCCATTGAGGCTGTCTGAGATTTGCTGAATACACAAAGGGAAAGCTGGAGAATGGAACTTTAAGCTGTTTAATTGGATCAGGCAACAAAGCAATTGTTTACCATTGTCGGAGCTTAAGAAGATCTGAGAGGCTGAGTTGGAGAAAGACACATGGAGGGGGGGGGGTGCAGCAGCAGGAGGAAATTGAAAAGGGACAGAGAGGTAAGAAGTGGTGACAAACAGGTAACAAAGAGAAATTGGAGGGAGGGAGATGCTGATGACGGGGAAAGAAAAAAACAAAAGGAACACTTCCACAAAAATACAGAAAAGATTTAAGAGAGACATCAACTGAGAATGAGAGAGAGGAAAGAGAGAAATGGAACCTGAGTGAATAGAATAAATACGATTGTTTCTTGTGCTCTGAGCCCCCTCAGGCGAATTAGAGCTGGGCCTGGTGCAGAGAAACCTGACTGCCTCACTTTGATCTTCCCTCTAATCAGATTGGAGCTCAGGGTTTAGGGAGAAGGCGTAACACTGCATTGCCTCTTTTCTCTTTGAAAACTGTGTGTGTGTGTGTGTGTGTGATTATGCATATCAGTTTGTGTATGCATGTGGCGGGGGTCATGTGTACAATAGAGCTTGTTGTGTGTGTGTCTGTGTTGTTCTGTTTGAGCGTTTTTAGGTGATGAATTGGAAAGGCCCCAATACTATAACGGCCCCAAAGGCATGCATAATAAGAATCAAATGAATGTGTATGCAATGTAATGTTGTTTCATTGTATCAGCATTGAATTTTGTATGACCACCAAAAACACCACGGGCAAGATGCATATTGATGAAAGATTTTGGGCCCGATTCCCCCCTCCCCTCCCGACAGTGGTCAGCAAAGCCCTGATTTTTTGATGGTCCTAAAGATGATCTTTCCAGATTTTCCTGAGGTGTGAGGGGTATTAAAGGGACTGTTTATAACTTCTTACACGTATAAATCATTGCGGGTCTGTGTACCATGCGCATTTGCGTGTGGCTACGCTGTTCAGACGAGAGTCCAACACAAACTACACGGAAGCACCAAAACCGCAAAGTTCTATCTAGTGAAGCCCGTCTGTTAAACAGAGTTGGCCGCGGTCGGAGGACGCGGGGGAGACCGTAGCTTTGGTCTCCAGGACCGGAGTCTCTGCTGTACTCTGCTCCTCTGCCTGCCTTCACTCACGCACCGCGCTCGTTCTCACTCTTTCGCTCCACCTCTCACGTGCATGCGCGCACACTCCACACTGCAGAAGAGTTAGTTTAGCTCTGAGAATATCTAGTGAATGTTCAGTGGACGTTTGTGCAGAAATAACTGCTGCAGCTCCTCCAGACCAACAGAGGTTTCCTGTGTCTTGTGAAGTGACGGGGCTCTGCAGAGAGAAACGTTATCGTCTCCGACCAAAACTCCGGTGTCTCCCCTGTTCCCTCCGGCCGCGATCGGGAGGCTGAGGCAGGAAAAGTCAACACTAGGATCAGCATTGATTCATGGAGAGACCTTGGTCTGGTCAGCTAACATTACTGCCAAGCAGCTGAAATATAGAGTGATATTGTGCTTTTAGCTGACGTGTGTCTCCTCACTGTGTTGAGAGATGCTCGTTCATGTCTATGTAGAGCGAGCACAAGCGCGAGCAACAGGACGCTGACTTTCGTTGACTTAACGGCCACTGGTGTCGCTGTTAACAAGACATTTCTTACATAGAGTCCCTTTCAGACAAAATCAGTCTCCCGTTCATTGTCTATGGAGCAGTTCCAGACTTTATACCCTATGACATTACAAGTTTGAGACTTACTTCTCTGGTTTCTGGCTTGGAGAGAGAGAGAGGAGCTCCTGTTCACAAATATTGAACTATACTAGGCCATGGAAATAACATGTTTGAATTCCTAATTTAGGTGGTGTCCCCTTTTAAAGCTTCAGTAGGCAAAAAAGTTTTGGCATCACTGCCATAATAACCTTTCAGCATATTGTAATTCAAGTGTTCTGAGAGAAAACTAGACTTCTGCTCCTCCTCATGGCTCTGTTTTCAGGCTTTCTAGTCCATGATGGAAGACTTTGACCAATCACAGGTCATTTCAGAGAGAGAGAGAGTGTTCCTATTGGCTGTGCTCCGGTCATGTGGGTGGTGCTTGCTATTCCCTCAAGAGATCTCAACATGGCTGCCGGATCACAAACTTTCTCATTTTAAAACTAAACAGTACACTACAAGATGATCCTGAAAACATTTGAGGAGAGAAATAGGCATTACAGTAACAGAATATTGATTCATATTTGATCAGCGCTGCCTAGTTTGACTGTCTGATCGGAGTTTGCGAGTGATTGACAGCTGCCTCCGTTGAATGAACAGCCAATAGGAACGCTCTCTCTCTCTGAAATGATCTGTGATTGGACAAAATCTCCCGTCACGGGCTAGATTTTTTAAGAGGAGGTGCAGAAGTCTAGTTTTCTTTCAGAACAATTGAATTACAATATGCTGAAAGGTTATTATGGAACTTTTGCCCAAAGATGCCAAAAATATTCTGCCTATTGAAGCTTTAAGTTCAACTTTAATATCAGCTTGGTCTGATGGTAAACTGTGAGAAAAGTGAAGCACTGATACTTATACATTTCTCTATATAACTTAGAAAACAATGTCCAAAACGGTGTGCCCCCCTACAGTGCTGTGTATTGTTATTTAAGGAAGGTGTTGTTGTTCTGGTGTAGACACACTGTGACTTCTAAATTCAAACAAAGCAAGGTAACAAACAGGGCAGCAAGAAAGGAAGGGGACTTGTTTTTGGCAACATGCTGCAGGAGTTTTGTCTGTTTCGGAAATGTATACACAAAAAGTCCCCGTGCTGGGGTGAAACTAGATCTATCTCGCCGTGTTTTTACCGGTTGTGCACACTTGACCGGAGTTTCAACTTTGCAGATACTTAACAGGTTTTTATCCAGAGATGAACTATTGCTTTCAGTTGAACACCTGTGCCCATCATCAACTTTAATTCCAAGAGTTTTACATGCGGCATGCTTGTATTACATAATTTCACTTGTCAGTTCTCTTCGTGCCTCCTAGAAAGGGGTTTGTTCACCGCCCCAAATCCTATCTGATGATGCAAGCACAGGCCAAGTGATGGCAAGACTCATTACAGCCACAAGACCTTTAATCACTCGGTGAGATTAAAAGCTCTGAAAGCAGAGAGACTTCGCTTGAACTTTACAACAAGGAAAATCCAATGTGAAGTGAATTCATACACAGTATTCAGAAACCCTTCACTATTTTCACATTTTCTTGTTTCAGTGTTATGCTGAAGTGAAAACCGGATTTTAGAATTCAATTTATTAAGAAGAAGAAAAACAAAGTGAAATATCACAGTCATATCACACAGGAAGGAAATGCATTCAGCTTGTTACCAAATATACACACAATGCATCTTGGTGAGAAACACTAAATGCAAACATAACTGTGTTTGTTTACAAGACAACTCCATGGGGCACCTTTCATTAATTCCAATTAATTGCTAGCATAACCTAAAGTTTCTTTTTGTCAGTGCACAGCAGGTCGGCTCAACACGCAAAAATATGAAATGTGTGTAAGCATAGAATTCAACGTTTATGAAGAAGGAAGACTCTGATAGGAATTATTCATTTATACTTACTTGAATTTAAATGAGGCAGTCCTATACAAGGTAATGTCTTCTGGAAATCAACAACTGCTTAAAGGAGCAGTGTGTAGGATTTAGTGGCATCTAGTGATGTGGTTGCAGATTGCAACCAACTGAATACCCCTCCCTTTCAGTGTGCAGAGAATCTATGGTGGCCTTCAGGTAACGTAAAACCATAGACTGTACATAAAAAGTGGACGTAGTCACAGTGACGTCACCCAGTGGATTGTGGATTGTTGTTTTAAACACAACGATTCTTAGTTTTAGATGATTATACACGAGTGAAAACATAGTTATAGATGTGATATTCCATTTCTGCCAATAGATCCCCCTAAACCCAACACAACTATCTAAACTCAAATAGGCTAATTGTCATAGAACGTTGTCTCTATCCCTTTAACTTGTACTAAACTGCCTCAAAATTAAGCTTTAATAAAGCTTCAACATACAATATATAAAAATGCAGCAGTTTGCGTGCCTTGAACCCTAGCTCAAGATCTCCGAGCAGTTATGAATGTAAACAGACTGCTTTATTCAGGTTTAGCAAAGGATGGGATTTATGCTTGAGTAACACAAAGACAGTAAGATAAGAATATGATTAAATTATATTCTTTATGAGAAAAGCTTTATCAATCAAATTGTTTCTTTTATTATCGCACATGAAGCCCTCGTCATTAGCATATAAAGAGATGGAATCAGCATAGAATAGGTTTCTACATTTACGTATGGCTGTGTTTGTGTGTGTGTGCGCGCACACACAGTATTTAGAACCATAAGTTATTCAAGGGAACTATTTCTGTAGATTGTCAACAGAGTGATCATAAAGATTTATGCATTTCCTGTTTCACGTGAACTCAACACACATACAGACACACGCGCGCACAAACAGAGAGTAAATTGGTCCTCACCTCCCGTATAAAGTGTGAAACACACACAGCGGCAAACACACAATAGCTGTACACATACGTGCACTCACATATTTTCAGACACACACACTCTGACATGTTCTATCACTTTGTGACAAGGCCAATCTGTAAGCCTGACACTTTTTGATAAGTCTATGATTGATCTGTGAGGGTCTATTTCCTGCCTTCACCTGTGATAAATCACCCTTACACTGTCAGTGTGTGTGTGACTTAAAAGTCTGTGCAAGCATTAAAGGGGACATATCATGAAAAACTCATGTTTTTAGTGCTTCTGAACATACATTTGGGTATCTGGAGTGGATATCACAAACACGAACGCTGCGTACAGAGGAGGTCGGGGTGGATGTGCGGGTCAAAAAACACAGGACTGTTGCCCAGGAGACCGGTGTTTGTGTCCTGTGTAAAACATAAAAGTAAATGTTGAGTTATTGGTCACGTGACTTCCGTATTTAAGTTACAGAACTTTCTGAGTTATTTTAACCCAAACCACAATCTTTTCCTAAGCCTAACTAAGTCATTTTGTTGCCTAAGCCTAAACAAGTAGGTCTTTTCTTAAGCCTAACTAAGTCGATCTATTTCTAAACCTTACTAAGTCATTTCATTTTGAAAGGACTGGAGCAAAAATTGACATGTGTGTCACATGTTGCTGGACATTCGTAGGAAAACGCAAGAAAAAATATTTGTTTTAAGTTGCGCTGAGCATCACGACAAAAAAGGGAAATTTGTGTCTATGTACATGAATCAAATAGATTAAATTTTGTGACTATTTCTTGAACTGCCGTCAGACTGTGTTGGATTCAACAAGACATTCAGATGTGGCTCCCCTTCCTATGTCACATGCAGGCTCATTAGAATATATCGCCCATATCTTGAGAACTACCTCTGCAAATAATGTGCTCCAGATTTTTCTCACAAGCCAATCACAGCAGACTGGGCTTTTTCAGGAGGGGTCTCTTAAAGAGACAGGCACTAAAACGGAGCATTTAGACAGAGGGTGAATACAGGTATATTGAGACACACAGTATGAGAAAAATAAAGTTTTTTTTACATTAAAGCATGTAAACATGTTCGAGTAGAAACCCAACATAGAAGTATGAACCTGGAAATTGAGCATGATAAGTCCTCTTTAATGCCACCTGGAGAGTGAATCTACAGTGTGTATTTCTCCACATTACTAACATCTAAAGTATACAGGTATATGTCGTAAATTCAGTTTATGCTACTGTTTTTCCATCCACATGGTAAGTTTGTTTTTATTTTTATGTAATGCCAAACATTTGGCTCATCCCACATTGGATCACAAGACACCAAACACATGCTCCTGGCTCCCTGCTCTGCTCATCATACTCACCTGCCCCTCATCAGCTCATCAACCTGCAGTATATATCTACCCCGGCTCCTCAACCACTCCTCGCCAGATTACTGTCTCAACCTCCGTGGTAGATACAATTCAAGCCAACACTTGCAATTATTCTCTCCTGTTTCTCCTGTGCTTTAGGATCATCGCTCATCTGATTGCCTTCCATCTCCCTGCTTGTCTGCCAGTAGCCACCTAGATTCCAAGTTACCTCTGCTCGCCACGCTCTTCCCCTATTCCATGCTCCCATCAGTCCCATCTCTATTATCTGAAAAATAAAACCTTTCTCACCACCACCACCAGTCTGTGTCCTGTGTTTGGTTTGAGTTTAGGACCGGCTTAAAGCAGCAGTGGGTAGAATTGGAGCAAATATGATTAAAAAAAATAATTCTTATAAAACAGTCACTATATCCTGACAGTAATGCATGAGACAGGTAATCTGAAAAAAAATCCTCTGTCCTCCGGTGCTCCTAACAGCATCTGCAAGATTTCAACAGACGGGAGGGAAACGACCAATCAGAGCCGTGCTGGAGCCTCGCCGTCTCTAAGCAGCTGTCAATCACTCGCGAACTCCGATCAAATAGTCAAACTAGGCAGTGCTGATCAAATATGAATCAATATTCTGTTACTGTTCTTCCTATATCTCGCCTCAAATGTTTTCAGAAACATCTTGTGTACTGTTGCACTGTTGATAATCAGCTGTGCTGCTCATCCCACAAATGCATGATCCTTACAAGTTGGACATCATTGTGAAGGTAAATAAACAGGCTTTCCAGCGATGTAAAATACAATGACCATTAGCATTGTAACAATAGAGAAATAATCCACCAAACACAAATTTCAAAACTTTTTTTTCCGAGTTAAATTTTTGACATTACACGGCTATTGTGTGATATATGTTTGTCCACGTCCATCAAGACACAACTTTTTAGATCATACAGCATGACATAATTTGTACAAAAGTGTTGTCACACCTATTTTTACTGTATGAATACAATACAAAAGTACCACTTTTACAAAGTTTCAGGACATCCTTGTTTTTAGTGTATTTATATGTAGCCTGGTACAAAAGTACCAGATCAAAAGTCTTGTGTAATGGTGCTACCAGACCAATCCAAGTCATTTTCATTCTGAATATTCTTGCTCCTTGTTAATACTGTCTGCTCCATGTCCCTCCATCTGCCCATCCATCTGTTCTGATGAAATGAAATTATGAGAGATCCTCTACAAGCATATTTCCGGCCTTCAACTATGATACATTATCTCCTTGCCAAGCCCTCTGATCAGCCAAGGTGGGACGGTTAGGCCTCAGATGCTACACAGAACACTGAAGGCATAGCACCACCTGTCTCATATGGACTTCCCTCCTCCTCCTTCTCTTTCTACTTTTCTAATTATACTGTATAGCCTACCTTGTTTCACATCTGCCTTCAAGGTTCAGTAGGTAACTCTTATAACAAAAACAATGTCATATTTGTAGTCGAGATGACATTGCTAGATGGGTGTTACTGTAGGATAAAGACTATTTAGGGTGCTTTCACAACTAACATTTATTGTTATCGCTCTCTTTCTCACACACACAGCGTCTCTGACTGTAATTGTTCTTCAGTCCAACAAAGTCAACATTTATTGAAAAAAAATATGGATGTAATCATTTCCAAAATTCACAACATGCTTCCATCCAACGAAACACTCTGCTTTAATCTGTATTTGTTGGTGTTAAGCCTTTCAAATACAACATTTGCGGTCAAAAACACAAAGGGAGGCACGCACACTAACGGGGCAGTCTAGCAGCAATCAACAGCACCATAAATCTGAAAGAATTATACTGTGGTGCTCATGGTTTCCTTAAAACGAACTGGACACTTGAATTGTGGAGAATCAAACTGATCTAACGATGTGTAGCATGTTCATATTGACAAAAGTTACCCAGCGTTTAATTGAGACCTGCGTTTATTTGTCAAAGCGTGTCGCCACACCCGGTGAGTAAAAGGGACTTGGTCTCTAATTGGGGCTCGGCTTTAACTGTTTAAAGATTTACAGTAAGTTGTTTGGTTGCCTAAACCTAACTGCAGCCGTAACCGTAGTTTTGTTGCCAAAACATAACCATGACCGTTTGATGGTAACGGCGTGACGTTAACTGTGACGCACAAAGCCGTTCCACAGCGTTAACCACATGCCACATGTGTTATCATGATACGGGAATGTCCTTAAAATGCTATTTATACACCTTCCCATGACATTTGGTTGCCATGCCGTAACATACGACCATAAATTAAGCTTTACCTACGTTATTTTTGGTCTCCATAGAACAGCTTCTTGGTCTCAGTGACAGGGAGACTCAGGATGTGTCATTAAACCAGGAGACAAGGTTTTGGATGTACTGATACTGGACTGGATAGGAAACCAATGTCAAGTCAATTTTATTTGTATAGCCCAAAATCACAAATCACAAATCTGCCTCACGGGGCTTCACAATCTGTACAGGTCCTTTACAGTGCGACCCTCTCATCGGATAAGGAAAAACTTTTAACAAGGAAAAAAATTGAAGAAACCTCAGGAAGAGCAAAAGAGGAGGGATCCCCCTTCCAGGATGGACAGACGTGCAATAGATGTTGTGTGTGTACAGAGTAACAACATAATGAAAATACAACGTAGACAATTCATATGACAAAGAATTATACGTATAATGTGAACATATGTTAGAGAGTGGATCCAGTAGGATGTCAAGCAGCTTCCCAGCGTCGCCAAACAGATAGAGCCAGAGCAACACGACCTCCTCTCCACGCCAAACAGATGGAGCCAGAGCAACACAACCTGCTCTCCACGCCAACCAGATAGAGTCAGAACAACACGACCACCTCTCCACGGCAGATAGGTAGAGCCAGAGCAACACGACCTCCTCTCCACGCTAACCAGATAGAGTCAGAACAACACGACCACCTCTCCACAGCAGATAGGTAGAGCCAGAGCAACACAACCTCCTCTCCACGCCAACCAGATAGAGCCAGATCAACACAACCTCCTCTCTACATCAAACAGATGGAGCCAGAGCAACACAACCTCCTCTCCACGCCAAACAGGTAGAGCCAGAGCAACACGACTTCCTCTCTATGCCAACCAGATAGAGCCCGAGCAACACAACCTCCTCTCCACGCCAGATAGATAGAGCCAGAGCAACACGACTTCCACCCGCCACGCCAGATGTGCCAAATAACGCCAATGCCAAATAATCTGCATACTCCCGAAACTGCTAAGTATTTAGTTTAATACAGTGCCATTGTATTTGATTTCTTTATCTATAGCAAAAACATGACAGGAGTTTAATGCACACCCTTGTGGTTTACCTTAAGTCATCACTGCACACCTACCGGGGAAACTTTGAAACTTGACAGAACAAGGCTGCATTGTATTGAAGGCTATAGAGAGGGGGTGAAACTATTGCGGAGATGATCAAATTTGTCATTAAACCATGTTTATTTAATTAGGAAAAAAAATATTTTCTATTCAACTGCAGAAAAACATGTTTACTTCTCCTACTCTCAAATCACTTCACTATCTCCCATAATACACTTGGCTATCTTCTTCTGTTCTCATCATCTCTTCAAGAAAGTTAGATTTTCTCAGCCATCGCTCTCCATTGTTCCGCGATGAATGCAAATTTTACAATTCGGAGCCTCTACTGGGATGGGGAAATGGCCTCCGAAAATTACTTTGCACACCTCACTGACTGTCAGACAGAGAGGAGGGATGGGGGGAGAGGGAGAGAATAGAGAGGGAGGTGAGGGTCAGCGGGAAAGAAGGGGAGATGAGAAGGAGGGAAGGGGGAAAAGCGAAGACAGAGCAATTCAGAAACATAAAGAGGAAAGAGAAGACAACGGCTGAAGCAGAGGTAGCTTGCGTACTAATGCCGTATGTTCTTTAGCCTTACCTGACCCCTTCTTCCAGGCCTTGTAACCTGAGAGCGGGCCGTGACAGCCTCCTCATTAGAATAGTTTTAGGGATGCTCTGAAGGTACAACCACTGGGTCAACTTTTAATAAGAGGGCAGGGCAGGAGGGCCAAATGGGTTTTGAGGGCTATTGACTGTTTGATTTCTACAGTCTAAAATTTTGTAAAGGTAGCTAGAAAGGAAAAAATAAACTGTACCAGAACGTGTTTCACAAGTATTCACACCGTTTGAGACCAGGTTTTATCCAACTATTGTCTACAGTAAATCAAACCAAATATTTTTGGAGCCTAATATAATATGTCTACCGAAGTTGTGCCAGGCATATTGAAATCATGTTGCCCTTTGCTTCCTTTGATAATAGCAGTTAATTAACCTCATATGTCACGTGTTTTCATGTGAACATCTTCAAGGAGACAAACTCAAACTCCAATGCAATATATATGCATGCATACATTTACATGGTTCCAATGGCAAAATAAGATCTGAATATGGAATAAAGCTGCAAGCAGCGATGATCCGGCCCTTGCACCTTTGCGCATGTCAGGTATACTGGCGGGACATTGGTGGAAGCAAATGTGAATTTCTGTGACCATTGGGACACTGCACGCACAAGTTAGACGTTATTTCCTGTGTGGATTGAGTGGCACAGGAAATGACAGATTGCAAATGTTGCAGCACTTCCTGTGTCCACTATGTGGCGCTAGATAACATGCGTGCTAAACATGCATTATGATGTTCTATATCAAGTGTAGATTATACAATATAATTTTCACGTAAATCGGATGATTTGTCACATAACGCTGACTTCCTGTTGCCAGTAGTTGACGCTATGACTGAGTCAATATTGCCATGTAGATGTCCTCAGGCCTGGACTGCTATGAAGTAGGGGAAGTTTGGGACAGAATTGACCAAGTACCGTCGAGTTACAACAGTTTGTTGTTTGTTGAGTTTGTTGTTTAATGGCGAATCATGTAAGTTCTCCACCACGCCACGGCAACGCCATTTTATGTAAGCTCAAACTTTGAACAACTTTTTATCACAAAGGTATTCAGATTGTACTCACTGAATTTGAAATCGATCGGGTTAAATCTCTAGGAGGAGTTTGTTAAGGTATACAGAGCATGGAAATGGCCAAAAATACACTAAAAATGCACAAACAAATTCAAAATGGCCGACTTCCTGTTGGGTTTAGAGCATGGTACCAAGAGACTTTTTTTTAAAAGTCTATATGTGATACAAATATATCAAATAAAAATGCTTTGTCCATCCAAAATACTAAATTTGTTACTTTTTTTGAGTTGAGGGATTTTTAATAATACATAATAAAATGACATGCTCTCTCTGGCTTTGGCTGAGTGAGAGTCAAAAGAATTTGAGGTCAGCAATTATCAATGATAGCATTATTTTATTTTATACATAATTTGCTCTTTTTTAGTGCTGCTCTGGAAACTCTCATGGCAGTACACAGCCTTTGTTCTCCGTCATCTTTAATTTATGAGAGCCGCAATTATTTATCCATTTTCCAACTGCGTGCCTGCACGTCACAGCGCAGTACAACTGTTAACTCGTTTTATTTTCAGGAAGTTGTCTATTTACAGAGCAGATCTTCGGGGACCGGTGACGATAGACCTGCTCTACTTGTCTCGAAAACTCTTAACTCCCAGTCTGTGTGTGTTTTTTTTTTCAATTCATTTTTTTGTGGTTCTTCTGTTGTCGTTGACATTTTGTCAAATATTCCTGGTTGTCACTCAGAAACACTTTTTAAAGACTAAGAAGCCCGACATGTGAAATTGACTCTCATGCTGTTCAATATTTAATACGTCACTCTGTAATTGAAAGGGAAGATGTCTTAAGTTGAGTCAGAATACTTGATCAGCCTCCTATGGTGAGGCTGTCCCCCCTCATGTTTGTTTTTAATCTCACACAGCGGCTTTTATATTTTCATATCACATCTATTTACAGAATACTTCTCTGAAGAGACAACAAGAACATTGTTTAGGTCGCAAGAGGCTCTCCGCTGTGGTCTGGTGACAATTTTAAACACGGCACAATTAGAACAGAACAAAACTCCACAACTCCCCTGCTCTTCTCTTGTATTTCTTAGTATGGAAATAAAACTTTTAAGTACTTGAGTGCATAATGTATCCACCATGACGGAGAAGCACAGAAAAAAAACAATTATTTGAATATTTTTAGATATGAAAAAAATAGTGATAATAAACAAAAATTAGTTTTAATGCCACTAATTTCTTTAATGCATTGACGCAATCAACTTTTCAGAGGCTGTAGGCTCAGTTTTAAAGCTAAGATATTGATATCATATGAAACTGGAAGACTTAAGGAATCCATTGGTACCAACCATGTCATACTAGCTTGTCTCGAAGGCGGCTAAATAACTCTCCAAACTTACGCTAAATTTTGGCGAGGAAAAAGTGTCATGGCTATTTTCAAAGGTGTCCCCTTGACCTCTAACCTCAAGAATTAAAGTGGCAATAATTTTTTGGCATCATTGGGCAAAGGTTCCATGATAACCTTTCAGGAAGGGGGGCGGGGGAGTTGTTTCAGAGCCTGCGTGGGATAAAGCCCACATATTGGTGGTGGGGGTCAGGGTCAGAGTATCTGTCCCTAATCCTCCACACACAACAGCTTGGTATGACTGTTCTGTTACCGCCCCAAGGCTCCATACTGCCATACAACAAACTGCCGGTAAGCAGCATACCGGAACTGTTTGTTGTCCTCTCCGGTATAGGGTACGTCTTGCTGAGCCTTTCTGTTGTTCCAGATCCTCCTGGCCAGGCGAAGGACACCCACATGAGGTAGCAGGGAAATGCAGTCCTGTGGTGGCAGTAGATCAGGGAAAAAGTGTTACTTTATTTATGAATAAACAATAATGATCATGATGTGGACATAAAGTATGGACATGTTATATTTTGAGATACCTGTTCATCTGATATCAGGCAAGTAACTGTTTTACTCTGCTGAAGTCATCTTCAGCCAGAGGGTCTTCAAGCAGCCTCTGTCCTCTATCCCGGCCAGACCCTCTGCCACGTCCACGTCCACCAGCTCGCCCTCTCTCTCTTCCTCGTCCACTCCTGCTCCGGGACATAGTCAGGATCTGACTCGACGGTGCTCTGTCAGTAATATATATGTAACAAATGTAAAATTACCTATTTCCATTATGACAAACATGGTCATGGTTTTATTGATTTTCAGATGTGTAAAGTTATCTATGCCACTTCAAATGCAGCAAAGTCTTACATTACTCTAGCTTTTGTTGACGTCGGTCTCTAGCGTTATTTTACAGTAAGCATAAATACTGTTTGTTGTTCGTTCATATGTTCAAAGTTGTCCGTGTTAGCTAATTGTGGTCTGTGACGAAGTATTTTTCTCACCTGTGACTCGGCCACGGCAATTGTTTATGACGTTAAAAATGTAACGTTACTCCGGGTCTAGCTCGCTGCCGGTAGCCTCCTCAGATGTAGCGTGCACGTATGAAGCGCGTGCATATGCCCGTTCTCGTGTGGTGGGAAGGGTTTCGGACAGGGAGGAGAGAGCTGCTCGAGGGGCGCAGTATTTTGCCTTTTCCGGATTCTATGCACTACAGCTTTAATTAGTGATTTAATGCTTTAAGCTATTATGGTTTTTATTTTAGATCAGAAGGTCTGTCTTTAACAGTTGCTTATTTATCCATGAGGTAGCAGCAGCAGATATGTGTCATGTTTCTGTCCATAAGATGAACATAAGTCCAATATTCACTCTCTTTTAGCTCTGCTTTTGGTCTCCACCAGCTCCAAATATCTGTCTCCTTAGTTGCTAAATGCTCCACTATGTTCACCCAATCCGTTCCCACGGGAAGGCGTATAAATACCACAACATTACGCGGACATTCTGCGTGTCATGAGTACACATTTTAGCATTTTCATGTGTCATTTGTACGCCATGCAAACGTCCGCAGTTAGGTTCAGGCAAGAAAACCACTTAGTTAGGGTAAGGGAAAACATCAAGGTTGGGCTTAAGATAAGTAAGTAAGGTAAGTAAAACACATACGGAAACAACTACAGGAAACACACGGCTGCGTTTACATTGCAGTCAGTACAGGATACATGGCGTACAAATGACGCGTGGAAATCAAGAAAGGCGTACTTATTGCACGCTAAACACCTTGTGCATTACTGTGGCACTCATACGCCTTTTCGTGTGAACACGCTGGTTCACCAGCTAGTCTCTTGCTGTGTCTGTCTGCTGTTTAGTGCTAAGCAGGTAGTGTTCAGTGGGATTTGTAACGTTTACGTTCTCAGCAGCTACAATGGAGACTGAAAGTTGCCAAGAAAATCTCTTCATATATCTGACATCCATGTGACTTACCAGCAGTTTGTCACTATCACCACAAGCAGACCGCTATATGCAGTCAATTTAATATAATTCCACATTTTAATGTAATAAATGTAATTTTAATTTCAATTTCTGTATCAATAAAACAAAACTGAAAAAGAAGGCAAGAATGCAAAAAGGAGTCTGTAAAGTGCATCATAGTGCAACTTGCTACAGGAGCACATTTGTGTTAACCAGGCAATTAAAAATCCATTTGAAAATGCAAGCATGCCAACTCCGTCGGGACTCGGAGAATGGAAAAAGGGAGGGGGGTTGTGATTGCTTTAGACAGCGATCACAACAAAAGATTTCCACGCACTGTATTGAACACCGTTCCCCTGGTATGCAGTGGTCTCATCTGTATCTGTGTGGGGTAATTTAAGAAATAAGGCAATTTAGTAAAATAGGACACAGTTGTACTCATGGTGCCTGTCATCAGTTGATATATTACGACATTGGTGGCCATCAGCCCCTTTATATCCAGAAGAGATGATGTTTTTGGTGATGAGCAGATACGGGGCGGTTGCCTTTGTGTGTGTGTGTGTGTTTGTAGTGATATCAGTATCTTCCCTCTACCTTGAAAACTGAACCAGCTACAACATCTGAAAGACAGAATAGTGTCCAGGCCCTCCGGCGGGCTAGTGGAGTTTTAAGGGTATGTAAGAATCAGAAATGTTTTGTTAACAGCGACACCTGTGGCCGTTAAGTCAACGAAAGTCAGCGTCCTGTTGCTGCCGCTCCTGCTCGCTCTACATAGACATGAACGAGCATCTCTCAAAACAGTGAGGAGACACACGTCAATCAATGCTGATACTGTGTTTCCTGCTTCAGCCTCCCGACCGCGACTGGAGGGAACAGGGAATACGCCGGAGTTTTGGTCGGGGACGATAACGTTTCTCTCTGCAGAGCCCCGTCACTTCACAAGACACGGGAAACCTCTGTTGGTCTGGAGGAGCTGCAGCAGTTATTTCTGCACAAACGGCCACTGAACATTCACTAGATATTCTGAGCTAAACTAACTCTTCTACAGTGTGGAGTGAGCAGCATGCACGTGAGAGGTGGAGCGAGAGAGCAAGCGAGAACGAGTGCGGCGTGTGAGTGAAGGCAAGCAGGCAGAGGAGCAGAGACTCCGGCCCTGGAGACCAAAGCTACGGTCTCCTCTGCGTCCTCCGACCGTGTACATAAATCACTATTAGGTTGTTTCTCTGCTGAATTACTGTTATATTGATGTCAGGTTACTTCATAGAATAATGGAAAAAGAAACTTAAAAAGAAAAGTTCAGTTTACTCAAATGACCAAAATTCCATCAGCATGAAGTAAATGTAAAGTTTTGCTTGAGGACTGATTCAACCCGTCATTAAGTTGTAATTACAATGAAAACGTATTCAGGGAAGACTCCTGACTCCAGTGATTGCACAGGTGCCTCTGTGAGAGAGAGAGTGTGAGTTTCTGTACTTGCAGGTGGCTAATTACCCCTCTCGGTGTCTTTCTCTCTTCTGTATGTTCACTTCTCTCTCTCTTCTGTCCTGTCTCATTAAGAGGCGTTCAAACCGTTTGTGTGAGAACAAAGTGAGTTGAGGATCGTAAAGCTTATCTTCCTGACTCATTATCTAGGAGACGATTTTACTCTGTTCATTTGTTCACCTACTGTATGTGCGTGTGCCACGTGCGTCAATCTGGCTTGGCTAGGTACACGCTCAAACATATAAAGTACAGCCCCAAAATCTGAACTTCAGTCAATCAACCATTTAATTCCACTGAAGCCAAAACCTCCCTTGTGTGCTAAAGTGTGTAAGAAACCATGTCAGTGTCACGTTTTGTGTCGCCAAAACATGAATGTTACACGCCTCCATGAAGGTGTGTTTTGTAGTGATGAATGTCATAGTTGCAGTTTGAGTTGGTTCAGGGGGCTCGCTGAACCCCCCCCACCCACCCCCCACACTCCCCCCAGTGGCCTTAGCCAAAAATGCATGAGGGATTTAAATATGATCTATACTTTTATAATAACACAACTAATAATTCATTGTAATGATGAATAAAATCAACCTTGTTGTGTCTTAAGAAAGCAACAAGATAACTTTGGTCTTTTCATTGACTTGGATGGGGTGAAGGATGCTCTCTGTCCACACTGAATCCGTTAAAGGGACTGTTTGTAACTTCTTACACATATAAATCATTGCGGGTCGGTGTCCCATGCGCGCTCGCGTGTGGCTACGCTGTTCAGACTCAGACTCCAACACAAACTACACGGAAGCACCAAAACCACAAAGTTCTATCTAGTGAAGCCCGTCTGTTAAACAGTGTTGGCCGTAGTCAGAGGACCGTAGCTTTGGTCTCCAGGGCCGGAGTCTCTGCTGTACTCTGCTCCTCTGCTCCTCTGCCTGCTTGCCTTCACTCACACACCGCGCTCGTTCTCACTCTTTGGCTCCACTCTCACGTGCATGCGCACACACTCCACACTGCAGAAGAGTTAGTTTAGCTCTGAGAATATCTAGTGAATGTTCAGTGGACGTTTGTGCAGAAAAAACTGCTGCAGCTCCTCCAGACCAACAGAGGTTTCCCGTGTCTTGTGAAGTGACGGGGCTCCGCAGAGAGAAACGTTATCGTCTCCGACCAGCAACAGGACGCTGACTTCAGTTGACTTAACGGCCACAGGTGTTGCTGTTAACAAGACATTTCTGATTCTTACATAGAGTCCCTTCAATTGGTTGTCTACCCTACAGTAGTAGTTATAACGGCAACATAAGCAGGAATACTAGCAGTGGTAATGGCAGTAGTAGTATTAGAAGCAGAGACAGTGCTAATGGTGCTAGCAGCTGGAGAAGTGACAGTAATAGCAGTAGCCTAGAACACATGTATAACCACTTTCCTGCTGTTTGAACTTGAATGACTTCCCAGCAACAGACAGAGTGAAATCTTCCTTCATCCTCCTCAAGAAAGCAACAAGATAACTTTTGTGGTGTTTTCATTGACTTGGATGGGGTGAAGGATGCTCTCTGTCCACTCGGAATCCGTTAAATATGAACTTCTGTTGTGCTGTGTGCTGGAGATCAGACTGGAGACATAACCACTTAAGATGGGTGATACTTACTATCTTCCTACATGTGTAGCCTACTTTTTAAACAGAAAATACACGTTTTATATTGTGGAAATTACACACAACATAGCCAACAGTAGTAGGAAGCTGTCAGGCGATCTCCCTGCAGCCAGCTGCCTCCTTATTTAGGGATTTTGTAGTGAAATGAGAAGGTATCAAGGTAATCAGCCGTTCCTCGTCCATTG
>CAKAOH010040722.1:0-17007 GCA_916701665.1 Sebastiscus tertius | reverse complement strand
ACATATAAAGTACAGCCCCAAAATCTGAACTTCAGTCAATCAACCATTTAATTCCACTGAAGCCAAAACCTCCCTTGTGTGCTAAAGTGTGTAAGAAAGCATGTCAGTGTCACGTTTTGTGTCGCCGAAACATGAATGTTACACGCCTCCATGAAGGTGTGTTTTGTAGTGATGAATGTCATAGTTGCAGTTTGAGTTGGTTCAGGGGGCTCGCTGAACCCCCCCCACCCACCCCCCACACTCCCCCCAGTGGCCTTAGCCAAAAATGCATGAGGGATTTAAATATGATCTATACTTTTATAATAACACAACTAATAATTTATTGTAATGATGAATAAAATCAACCTTGTTGTGTCTTAAGAAAGCAACAAGATAACTTTGGTCTTTTCATTGACTTGGATGGGGTGAAGGATGCTCTCTGTCCACTCGGAATCCGTTAAATATGAACTTCTGTTGTGCTGTGTGCTGGAGATCAGACTGGAGACATAACCACTTAAGATGGGTGATACTTACTATCTTCCTACATGTGTAGCCTACTTTTTAAACAGAAAATACACGTTTTATATTGTGGAAATTACACACAACATAGCCAACAGTAGTAGGAAACTGTCAGGCGATCTCCCTGCAGCCAGCTGCCTCCTTATTTAGGGATTTTGTAGTGAAATGAGAAGGTATCAAGGTAATCAGCCGTTCCTCGTCCATTGTGGCGCTTTCAACGTGAGCGACAGGAATAAATAGAAGTTCTGCTCCACATGGTGCCGCGCATCGCTGCTTCAATAATGGCTGGTTTGGACATATCCGTAGAAAACAATACAATTAATGTGATTTTGACGCTGATGCTCGCTGGCGTCACATTCAGTTAGGACACGGTGTAATGTGTACACACAGTTAGACCTCTATGTGTTTTAATATGCTAAGATCCACATAAGACGCCACAGGGGTAGCCTACTGAAGGTTTATCGACGAGCCTGCAAGGGTCGTCTCTGGTTTACTGTCTGGTTTTGCAGTTTGTGTGGCTTCGGTTCCTATGGTAATTCTCGCATTATTCTATATTAGTCGGGATATGAAAATGCACCTGCTGGTGCCTGATTATTAATTTATGTATAAACAAAGCGTCTGTTGTAAGTATTATATTCCCTCTAGATTTTTTTTTTGGTGAACCCCAAACCTTAAAGTTTGCGCCTACGAGGGACGTCTAACTTCAGAGCTAGTTACGTCGTATATAAAGTGAAAAAGACCAATTATGGTGGGCGGGTGGGGACGTGGATGGGTCCAACAAACACAAAACTTTCAAGCGGGAGATAGGTGTTCCAAACCGTGGTTTTGTTCTGCAAGTTACGTCGACGTACTGATGTTATGTTGTTTCTCTTTGTGTTTTACTTTGTTTACATACTTATTTAAAGTGGCAGTATATTTTTGGCATCATTGGGCAAAATTTCCAAAATAACCTTTCAGCATATTGTAATTCAATTGTTCTGAGGGAAAACTAGACTTCTGCTCCTCCTCATGGCTCTGTTTTCAGGCTTTAGAAAATTCTAACCTGTGACGGGAGACTTTGGCCAATCACAGGTCATTTCATTGAGAGAGCATTCCTATTGGCTGTGCTCTGGTCATGTGACCAGAACTTGGCGTCTGCGTCACAAACTTTCTCATTTTACAGCTAAACCGTGCACTACAAGACGATTCTGAAAACATCTGAGGAGAGAAATAGGCATTAACGTAACAGAATATTGATTCATATTTGATCAGCTCTGCCTAGTTTGACCGTTTGGTCGGAGTTCCGAGTGATTGACAGCCGGCTCTCATAGACGGCAGCTGGACAGCAGACCTCAGATCAGCTCTTACTGCTTGTTTTCCTCCGGTCTGTGAAATCTTGCAGATGCCGTTAGGAGCACCGGAGGACACAGAGGCACATGATTTTTTTCAGGTTACCTGTTTCATGTACTACTGTCACGATATAGCGACCGTTTTATTAAAATATTTTTTTTTAATCATATTTGCTCCAATCTGGCCTACTGCTGCTTTAAGCCCAACCATGACGTTTCCCTTACCTTAACTAAGAGCATCACTTATCAATGACCATGACGTTTTCCCAACTCTGTGGTTTTGTTGTCCCCTGCTGGTACTGTACGTTACTACAGGCGTGTGATATTCTCGTCTCTGAGAGGCAAAACGTGACACTGACACGCTATCCTCTCTGGTGGACAGGCTGGTCCATAACACGCTTCGGCGTGAGATCAGGTTGGTGTGTGTGTGTGTGTGTAGCCGTGTATTACTCATGTTTTGGGGACTCACCTTCCCATAAGTACCCATAACATAAATCAGTACATTTAAGGGTGTAGACATGGTTTAGTGTTAGGTGGATTAGGCAAGTAGGAGTTCTGGTTCTGATTTGGGGTAAGTCTACAGGAAATTAATGTAAGTCAATGTAATGTCCTCTAAAGTGATGGAAACACCACTTTTGTGTGTGTGTGTGTATGTGTGTAAACTTGTAGCGTAATTACCGAGCTGTTTAATGCTAACTGTGTGTGATTTCCTGTATGTGTGTGTGTAAGTGATTACTGACACCGCCAACAGCCCATATCGGCATTTGGTAGCGTGCGCTGTTGGCAAAACACCTGTTAACAGAGACAGAGGTGTAAAGCCTTTTAGCACACACACACGCACACACACACACACACACACATACACACACACTTAAACTGTGTAGTAAACAAAGCCATCTAGGCGGGAGCAGCTGGGAACTTTATTGGGGCTCTTACTCAGCAGGATCTGCATATGAAAACCTCCTGAGTAGTTCAACTAGCTTCATTAATCCAGAGAGAATCATTGTGTGTGTGTGTGTGTGTGTGTGTGGTGATCTCATCCTGAACCTATCTATCTATCTATCTGGCATTGCTTGTCAACTGTGTAAACCTTGTGTGTGTGTGTGTTTGTGTGTGTGCGTGTTTAAAGTTCAGGAAGCTGTTCTGAATCACTCATGCCTTTTAAACATTGACCCAGTCAATATATTCAGATTGGAAAACGCGCTCTAATCAGCCTTATCAGACGGGGGTGGCGAGTAAACGCTGCGTCGTTGACACGTATACGGCAAGGTTGAGCTTTGATTATGGGATGGATTAGCATGCAGTGCTAATGAGCACGCTTGTGCATTCCATCGCAGCGGAAACGAGTTAATAGTTGTTTTGCATTATTGCAACACTGATTAAACTGTAGAATAATTCATGCAATAACTCAACACTGTAATATCATAAACACTGCATTTATACTGTACATTTCAATAAATATTCTTATTAAATTTAAATTTATACAATTCTTGCATTTATATTTAACACACTTAATAGATCCTACTTCTCAGTGTTTTTTTCCCATACTTACTGTTAATTGTATGTGTTTCATATTTCTTATTTCTATTATTTATTTATATTTCTCTACATGTATTGTAGCATTATGTACATGCTTTACATACTCCTTCATTTCTATTTTTTTGTATTTCTTTATGCTTTTTTGTAAAAGCAACTGTATGAATTAAAGTATTTATGATTCAGATTATTTTCAAAAATATATAGCATAACATCGTTTAACATTTGTGTCACGGGTCGTCACTGTAATCTGTATGTCATTACAGGCTTAACATGTGCAATACTGTCAAAAAAATCATTGTATGATTTAGGGATGTCACGAGAACCGATACTTCGGTACCAAGTCGATGCCAAAATATAAAAAAAAGTGACGGTACTCTTTTTCTACAGTACTGAAGGTATGCCTGTAATGGTCGTTGGTAGGGATGTGATGGTGAGGAAAATTTTATGATCGGTTAATAAACTTGTGAAAACACCGGTGTTACCGATTACATCGGACATTTTACAAGAGAAGATGACGGTCAACATGTGCAGAGCGCTGACTCTGATCTTTACCGTCGGTGTGTCTGGCCTCTCCGGTAGCGCTTTTGCTGCAGGACTCCGCTGCGGAGGTCTACCTGGCGCCGCTGCTCCATGCACACCGACTGTGACGGCTCCATCCGCCTCGTGGCGATTACCTCATTAACGTTATGGTTCCCTTATAGCGTTGGGATTAAACGTGAAATATTGTCAAATAGGTGCGTTTGCTTTTCGCTTCCACAATAAATCCTCTGCCTCCTGCTCCTGCTACTCTGAGCTGACGACCAGATGTGTTCACGGTCAGTATGTAGCGTCCGTCGTCTGACTATCGAGTGATAACACACCGCTGATACACCAAAATTAACAAAATGGGTCATTTCTTTTTATTTATTACTTAATGGCTACATGTCTCTGTTTTTTGTAATGTTCAAATGTTTTTAATAAAAGAGTACGTGTTGAATTACATGGGATTTATTGTTGTTGTTTTATTTTTTACCGTGGTATCGAATTGGGTATAGAGAATCGTGGAAATTCACTGGTATTGGTATCGACTACTAGATTTCTGGTATCGTGACATCCCTAGTCTGATTGTCAAATTAAGTTTGACAACTTGGTGTAATGGCTGTCAGTAATGTGACTGTAAGGTTGGCTGAGTGTTCCAGTTAAGTAGTCAAGGTGTATTTATTTACAAAAATGGAAACCGACAATCCAGTGCAGAGATATGCACAGTGCAGGCCTGGTGTTTAAGAAAAGAATTAGCAAATTGAAAAAATCTCTAAAGACGCAGCATAGGCAATGCCCCTTTAATTGATGGGCCCTTGCAGCTCTCCAGACTGGCTTGTCACTCATTGAGGTCCGACCTCCACTGAACCACCTCCAGGTATTCCAGCCTCCTCCTTTATTAAACTGGATCCTACTAAGGCACATTGATAATAATTAATGGTCAATCCCCCAACAGGAGTATAACAGCTGGTCCACAAAATATGACAAAATCTACAGTTAAAATATAAAACATTCAATATCACATTTTCAGGCACGTCCTTATTCAAAAAGTAATTAAAATGACATTGCTTATTGTCATACCAAAAACACCCCTCCAACTCTGTCTGTAAAGGGGAGACTCGTGGGTACCCATAGAACCCATTTTCATTCACTGATCTGGAGGTCAGAGGTCAATGGACCCCTTCCTTGCTAAAAATGTTGCCCAAATTCACCCTAGCTCTCCTCGGAAAGATCCTTTGGGGGCCTTGAGTATCTTTAGCAAATTTAATGGCAATCTATATAGTATTTTCCAAAATATTTTAGCTGTCCCAAAGTAGTGGATCAACCATCCAATTGCCACCCCAAGAACCCTGCTGCCAGCATGGCAAAAACAATCCACAAAGAACATGAAACTGTCCCTAGCCTTTCATATGTTCAGTTTAAATCTTGAGGTTCGGTTTTAGGCGGGAAAAAAGTTTAGTATGCAAGAGTTTCAAAACCATGCGCTGGACGAGTGTCAGGTAGTATTGGGTAGAAACTCTAAAACTCTACCACAGCTGCTCTGGTAATGTATCATGACGTTTGAAGGCATCTTAAAAAACAGGGTCAAGTAGACTGGTTTTGAAGCTCTCTCTAAATTATACAGAGATTTTCTGCTTGGCCGCACTCATTCCAGCAAATTCGCTGAGACATCCAAGCTCCAGGATTAAGCTTGTTCTAATTGACTTAATGTTAAGAAACAAATTCACAAGTCAAAAAGAAAAACAAGAATTACTTCGCCGCTTGAATTTATAACACGAGGAAAAGAGACATTCAGCTGACATCTAATCAATTTATAGTGATTCCGAAGGCTCACAGATTTCACATGCCAGTTATGCTGTTTAGGAAACAAAATGTTTTTCCCACGTTTGCATGAATTTAAGTAAAGTTGCAGACTGTTGTGACTTTAAAGGATTGACTCAGTTAAGCCCTTCAGTTGTTGACACTTAGGCCATAATTAACTCACACTGCCAGATAACTATGCTGTGTGTTAATGTGTGCGTGTGTGTGCACTGTTGGATTCACCACCGTGACATTAAGCCCTGAGTCAAATGTGTCAAGTTAAATCTTGTTTGGATGTCATGTTTTCATAAAGTTTAATGCGCAGATCAAGCCTTATTTAAAAAATAAATAGGCGAGAAAAAAGGCCCATTAAATGGAAAAATGCTTCCGAAAACAGAATCTCCTTATTTAGAAGAAATAAGCCAGTTAAGTGTGATGATGCGTCAACTCCACCGGCACTAAAAGGCAGTAGCACTTTAGGAGATAATTCACATCAGTACGGCATCGCTAGTTTTCAGCATAGTCACAGGGGTGTGATGACTCACAAATTCATTTACATTTTTGAGGTCTGAATTCAACTTTATTTTCACAACTGAAAAAAATGTTCTCTGTGCGATGGGAACACGTTTGTGCCATTTTGAATCTGCTTTACTTGAAGGAGAATTTAAGGGTTAATATTGGCACCATTGAGTATTAAGGGGGGGTTATGGGTTCCTTGTGGTGGCAGAGGTTGACATGGGCCAAGCCCCTATGCTGGCTAAATCCCTCCTGCTGAACTGTCCTAAGGCAAGACTCTACTGTGCCACTACTGTGGCTAAATGTTAAGTAAGGGATAATGTACAGCTAGCGGGTCATTATTATGAAATAAACCCCGGCAGGGCGATGTGGTAGACCCTGAAGCATCGCCCTGAAGGGGTCTATTTCACAACAATGACACGATAGCTGTACATTATCCCGCTTATTACACGGCTACTTACTTAAGAAATCAATCATTTGAAACAAAAAGGATCCACCAGAGTCCGACAACAGGGCTGCGCCCATAGCAATAACCTCTTAAGCCCCATGGTGCTGGAAGGTGTGGTTCGCCTAGACAGACATACCCCAAATAAATCAATAGCTCCACAACTACCAGGTCTATATGCATGATCTTGGTCTCTATGGATAGGTAAGACCTCAGATAATTTATTCCCAGTGTAAGTAACATTGTGTATAAAATCAATAAAAAAACAACAAAATTGTATAATTTTGACTCCAAATGGAGTAGTTTAATTATAATAATGAAATATGATCATGTAAAACTAAACTAATAACAAATAAGATCAATAACAAAGATAACAAAAAAAGAATCCAAAGTCAAGTACGTATATTCAATATAAAAACGGTCAAAAATACTATAAAGTAAAATTACATTGTTCATGTGTTCAGTGTTCATTTTATAACTAAAATATTAAAATCATTGCTAAATAAACATTGTTTGGACAAAATACACTTGGAGTGTTGTTTTAGTAGCGTTAAGGCCTCGTCTTTTAGAAACAATTCAGAACAAAAGACCACCACAGCATTTTTTAAAGGCAGTGTTTTAACACACAGCTCAGCTGAACCCGGTACCGGGTTCCTCAGGTAAAAGAGGTTAAATAAATGAATTTGCTATACATGATGTCAAGTGTTTCTAATTTCCTTCTCCTCCATACAGACATTGAATGGTGTGTTCAGGGATGCATGAAGCTGGGGGTGGGAGGAGAACAATGTCAAGCGATGACGGTTGGGGTAGCCCAGTAGTACCGGCAAAAGAACTTCAATTTACTTTCACCCCTGCTCAGTCAAGGATGATTCTACAACAAGAGCATCTGAACTATGACTTTAGCATTAGATTGCATACACTGAGTCATCAATTTATGATGCCTTGAAAGGGGAAGAAGCCCCATTTAGTCCTCAATGTACGGTGTAATTACTGCAAACAAATGAGTAGGCGGTGAAGATGATTGAGCGTCCAACTTACACCAGAGATATTGTAATGCAAAGACCACATTTATGATGAACCCCATTGATTTCTGTTCCACCTCCCCTTTCTCTAAAGAAGACAATAATGTTTAAAGTGATTTTTTTCTGTGGACATTTCTCTCATTTCCTCATCTATCATTGGCAGAAAGTCTGCAATCTTTAGTACTATAAAAACAGCGCCCTCTTCCTGTATTGTGCTGTAAAGAAATTGTGTGCTGAGAAATGAAGTGTGGAGAGCAACCGAGGCTGTCAAGTCTCTTTGCCGAAGACCTCCATGATTACAGTAATTAACCCATCTCAAAATACATGTGGAAATCATTTATTAGTGTCACATGACTACTGACAAGAAAAGACAGCCTAGCAACTCCAAATAGGATGTGTGCGTGATAGAACAGAAGATCAAAGGACGTTAGACTGCACACTCCACTGACACTTTTATTCGATCATAAAACACTAGTTTGATCCACAGAGAGATCTTCATCAGGTCAAACCGGATGAAGATCCTTCTGGGAATCAAAACATTGGTTTGTGGTCGAATACAGACATCCATGGGGAATTATACAAAGATTTCCTCTTGTCTTACACGACTACAGTAATATATCAAACATGTGCATTCTTATTATCCCCTAACATGAAGTAAATTATTACTCTTAAAGCGACTGTTTGTAACTTCTTACACATATAAATCAATCCGGATCGGTGTCCCATTCGTGCTCGCGTGTGGCTACACTGTTCGGACAAGACTCCAAAACAAACTACACGGAAGCACCAAAACCGCAAAGTTCTATCTAGTGAAGCCTGTCTTATGTTGGCCGCAGTCGGAGGACGCGGGGGAGACCGTAGCTTTGGTCTCCAGGACCGGAGTCTCTGCTGTACTCTGCTCCTCTGCTCCTCTGCCTGCTTGCCTTCACTCACGCACCGCGCTCGTTCTCGCTCTTTCGCTCCACTCTCACATTTATGCGCGCATACTATACACACTATAGAAGAGTTGGTTTAGCTCTGAGAATATCTAGTGAATGTACAGTGGACGTTTGTGCAGGAATAACTGCTGAAGCTCCTCCAGACCAACAGAGGTTTCTCGTGTCTTGTGAAGTGACGGGGCTCCGCAGAGAGAAACGTTATCGTCTCCGACCAAAACTCCGGTGTCTCCCCTGTTCCCTCCGGCCGCGGTCGAGAGGCTGAGGCAGGAAAAGCCAACACTAGGATCAGCACTGATTCATGGAGAGACTTTCGTCTGGTCAGCTAACATTACTGCCAAGCAGCTGAAATATAGAGTGATATTGTGCTTTTAGCTGACGTGTGTCTCCTCACTGTTTTGAGCGATGCTCGTTCATGTCTATGTAGAGCGAGCACAAGCGCGAGCAACAGGACGCTGACTTTAGTTGACTTAACGGCCACAGGTGTCGCTGTTAACAAGACATTTCTGATTCTTACATAGAGTTCTTTTCATGGGGCTACTTTCACTTTCTCCATCACTGCCCACTATTGTGTTTTCTGGTAGTTGTGAAGGGACAAAACGAAATCACAGCAGGAAGCGAGCCGAAGACGTACAATGATTTAGGCAGAATGGAGTTATATGTTTATATGTACTGTATTAGTAGGTTCAGACTCGTCATGAGCATTAAAGCTGCAGTAGGCAGTATATTTTTGGCATCATTGGGCCAAAATTCCATAATAACCTTTCAGCATATTGTAATTCAAGTGTTCTGAGAGAAAACTAGACTTCTGCTCCTCCTCATGGTCCTCATGGCTCTGATTGGTTTTTATCCATTTCACGCACTTCTTTCAGAATATAGTGACTTTTTTGAATCATATTTGCTCCAACCTTGCCCCTTCAATAAGGAGAGATCAATTGAAAGTGAATAACGACATTTATTGAGATTAACAACAGAAGAGCTTTGGTGTAGTAGATCTTCAATAAGCACAGGCCCATGAATACAGGAGGTAGGCAGAATCCCCAAAAAATGTGGAAGAGAATTCTTACCATTGTGCTTATGATCAACACGTTTCCATCCCAACTCGTCGCATATTACTTATGCTTTGTCAGACCCCTTAGCGTCACTTTTCACTCACAGTAAACACATGCTTAATGTTGTGCATTAAACAAAAAGACTTGTTTAGGATTTGGCAAGAAAAAACAGTTAATTTAGGGAAAAACAACATGGTTGGGCTTAAAATGACTGTTTGTAAAGTGAAATGTGAATTGATGTTGTGAACACGGGACACAAACAAACAGTTGATTGTAACGTGAAAGTGCAGCAGTAGACGAGATTGGAGCAATGATTAAAAAAAGTTATTTTCATAAAACGGTCGCTATATCATGACAGTAGTACATTAAACAGGTAACCTGAAAAAAATCATGTTCCTCTGTGTCCTCCTGTGCTTCTAACGGCATCTGCAAGATTTCACAGACCGGAGGAAAACAAGCAGTCAGAGCTGATCTGAGGTCTGCTGTCCAGCTGCCGTCTATGAGAGCCGGCTGTCAATCACTCGCAAACTCCGACCAAACAGTCAAACTAGGCAGCGCTGATCAAATATGAATCAATATTATGTTACGTTAATGTCTATTTCTCTCCTCACATGTTCTCACAATCATCTTGTAGAGTACTGTTTAGCTGTAAAATGAGAAAGTTTGAAAACCAGCAGCCATGTTGGAAATCTCTTGAAGGAATGCCAAGTACCGGTCACATGACTGGAGCACAGCCAATAGGAACGCTCTCTCTCTCTGAAATGACCTGTGATTAGTCAAAGTCTCCCGTCATGGTCTAGATGTTCTTCAGCCTGAAAACAGAGCCATGAGGAGGAGCAGAAGTCTAGTTTTCTCTCAGAACACTTGAATTACAATATTCTGAAAGGTTATTATGGAATTTTTGCCCAATGATGCCAAAAATATACTGACTACTGCCACTTTAACGTGCTGGACACAAACAACGGTCTCCTGGATGAAAGCCTTGTGTTTGTCGGACCTATCCACCTCCCCTCCTGCCCGTCCGCTCAGTGTGTGTCTTTTGCTCTTTCCCTGTGCATTTACTGTTGCCCCAGATGGGTTTACAGTGTAGTTAACAGAAAGTGCGGTGCATTGCAATCCGGCGCTAAAGGGTGCCTTGTGCGGCAGTATTGAACGTTGATGATTGTGATGAAGCATCTGTATTTTGACGCTCTGGGAATGAGTTATTCAATAATAAGGGGTTACATGACGCAGAAAAGACAATCAGTGGTAAGCAACAAAATCATATAAACTTTAGGATTACAATAGAGCAAGGCCAGAAATGTGAAGGTTAAAGCTAGGGTTGGTGATGTTAAGAAACTTGAAAGAGTATGATATTTAAAAAAAAATATCCAACCAAAAAACCCAGCCCAGTGTAGCCAACGTTTTTCCAATGGAAGTAGCTAGCAGCACTGGCTCCGAAAGTCGCCAAGTCGGCAACACTGACAGTCCATCCCTTCAGGCCTCCCTCCAAAATGATCATTATGAACGTAGACAACACACATGGCTACTGTCAGTACTCACAGCTGTTAAGCTAGCAGCATGTAAAAGACAGGCAGGCAGCCAGTTTAATCATTTAATTCTAATGAAATGATTGGACGGGCTTATTACAGTTCCACGACAGCCACAGATACTGGATGTTTTTTCTTCTTCTTTTCTATTTATTGATCGCTGTCGGGATGTAATGAGAATTTCAACAAACTACCACAGCAACCACCAACTAGATGCAGCACTCACCAGGTGGGACTCAGTGGAGCAAATGGCATTGGAAATGGATCGAACATGTATGCTAGAAATAACTATTTGTTGCAGAGAGAAGGCAGAAAGTCCCCCATGCTGCTGCAGACGTAGCAACACCTGGCTGATCCTAAATGAGTGGCCTGAGTACTGCTGAGGGCAGAGATCACATTTAAGAAGCACTTCCCTGAGGTTATGAATAAACCAGGATTTAGACATGGGATTATTATCGGGTATTCGTGAGAGAGGAGGTAGAAGGCCAGTTGCTTTTCGGAGCCTTAGGAATTTCGTCCTTAACTGTAGCATCCTGCTAAATGGGCATCTGGAGAAAGTTATATATACTACATGACAATAAAAGTTCCTTTTATTCAGTCAGAAGTGTTTGTATGCTGACTGAATTCTCTTTGATGGTTTGTGATGGATTCAAGAGAGGGCACATGCTGTTATAGCTGCATGGACAGAAATTCATTTGCAAACATGAATCAGTTTTGTAATATGTGTAATTTAGTTAATAGTTTCTGTCATCATTTTATGCCACTAGCATGAGACTGTTGTAAAATAACCACATAACCCCTCCGTAGGCTTCATCAGACATGTTGTTTTGTTTCATTATTCTGCAGTTTTTCTGCACATCAACAGGCGTGTTTCCCAAACTGTCATCCGTCATGAAGGGAGAGTTCTAATAATGAGTTTGTTCTGATCCCACCTCTCACCAGTTGGTAGGGCGTAACTGACTGTAATGTGGCCGCACCGTGTACACAGGACCCAGTCCTCTTGTGCGCACAGAATGGCGGTCTTGTTTGCCTCAACCTAACGTTAAATTGTTTAACCTAACGACATAGTTTAGTTGCCTCAAACTAATGTTAAATTGTTTAACCAAATGATGTAGTTTTGTTGCCTAAACCCAACGTTAAATTGTTTAACCAAATGATGTAATTTTGCTGCCTGAACCTGACGAAGCAGTTTTTTGCCTAAACCTAACATTAACTTGTTTAATCTAATGACAGTGTTGTTGCCTATAAAACACCAGACTTTTAACCAAGAGCCCCTCGTTCGAGACCGTTGTTGACCGTTGTTTTTTTTCTTATATAAGTTACGTTAGTGTCTTTTGTCACATGTTGACAAAAGAGGAATGTCTGTGGTATTTATACGCCCTCCTGTGAGACTGGGTTGAGTTCTTTCCTAAACCTAACTATAGTTGATTTGTTGCTTAATCCTGAAGTGAGGCTAAGGGGTAACTAATAAAGTGACGCCATGGGGCCTCGATGAGTATGTGTTGAATTTTCACACATTCCATGCCACCACCACGTAACGCGCTGTTAAGAGGTCGTGGTTACTTCACGTATTTCTGGGAGATCACGTTGGCCCTGTTAGTGGTCACCCCCCCCCCCACAAAAACCCATGGATGAAAATCAGAGGAATGGACATATCATAATAGAAAAATGATAGGGCATTCCAGTTGGGACCAAAATGTTAAACCTGAACAGCATCCGTCATGTAGTGTCTAGAAGGTTGGGCACTGAGGAGACGAGCTTGAGTAAATGGGAGATGAAAGAGTGGCCTTGGAGAACTCCGCGATCAGCTTCAACAGGCATGGTGGGAGCCATGTTAGGAATAGATTGAAAGCATAAAAATAAAAAACCTCACTCCCAATAGAACAGATCTTCCTCATTTAACTTTTGCCAGAGCTTCATGAGTATGAAAATGCTGCAAGCTGTAGCTCTAATGACCGGGCTGAATCTCCCGCTGCAGTCGGGGAGGAAAAGAAAAACTTTTGGTGTTACTTTCCCTTATGATGTCAGACTTTCAGGCAAGTTGTACATTGGGGGTGACTGTGCCTTCATTAGTCCGGTTGCATAAGGGGTGAGTCACACTTCCATGGTCCTTTGCTAATACAGAATCTCTATGAATATGAAGTATATTTCACCCATTAAATTGGCCTCTCTGAGTGTTTATATTTTCTGTAAATTGCTATCTTTGCTATTTTAAGATTGCGCTTGATAACTTATGCAGTGCGCTGGCTGAATTGTCCTCTCTGAATGTGTTTCTGTGGTGAGTGTATAGCCTCTTATCAGCAGGAGAAGCACTTGTGTCTGTGGGGGCATGTGTGTGTGTGTGTGTGTGTGTGTGTGTGTGTGTGTGTGTGTGTGTGTGTGTGTGTGTGTGTGTGTGTGTGTGTGTGTGTGTGTGTGTGACTATGTGTTTGTGAGTGGGGTGTGAAATATTGCATGAATATGAAAATTGCTCCCATAAATAGGCTTTACTTTAAGTTCTGTGAAACTTTAATTTCGACCCCCCGTGGCATATGAATCTCATCTCCTCATCGTCCCCCCAGAGGACTCTCTCCGTGACGCTGTCGTTCTCTCTATTTTTGTTTTTCTGCCTCTGTTTCTTTCCTCTGTTCATCCATCTTGTCTGTAACTCGACCTTTTCCCTTCCTCCTTCTTAAGTCGCCCCATCTCTCTCATGTCTCCAAACTTTCTTTTTGCCATCATAAATAAGCTGCACAAAGATCAAACAAACACACACACACACACACACAGTGGTGCGATGAAATACCAAAGGAGAGAATAGTCCAAAGTTGGAAATCAATCCATACAGGAAGTAGTCTAACGGTCGGGCTAGAACGCCCACATGAGCAGTGCCTGTGCGTCACGGAACCTCTCGCTATTCATGTCGGCGTCCATGTTAGCAGGTTAGAGCGGACACTCAGCCTACGTGAGCAGCGTGGCACGGCTGAGTGTCGGCTGCGTCTCTTCAAGAGATTTGAGGTCTCGCCTGCGGTTCACAGCAAAAATAGACAGTGGAAATGTTCTTTTGAAAGTACATTGACATCAAACCAGCAAAAGTTTCAATGTCTATAGAATATGTCACAGACAAAAAAATATTTTACACTTCCTGTCGTCATGTCAAAGTAAAAGCCCTGTAGTGTTTGGGGGTATTTTTTGGCAGAAAGAATCAATTAATTTGTTAATACAATGCTTTTATTCTGAAATATTGCAGGAAAGGGCTGTGAAAAGCAGTTATTTGCAGGTGTCCATAAATTATTACTGGCAGTACTTAGAGTACTGGCTTTCAATTTTGTAAACACAGTAGTCATAGCAGAATGCTATACATATAATAGACTATGTTAATAAGTTAAAACGACATCAGGTGAGGTGAAGTATTTTTCCGATGTGTTCTCTGTCTTTTTCTCTCTCTCTCTCTCTAAACAGAGTTTTACACACTGACAAAAAAGACTGATGTGTTTGTGATCATGTGGGGTGTGCAGGATGTGCTGTGTTCAGTCAGAGAGAACACATTGGTTCTGAATATTTCAACTTTTATTCTTATTTATTTTATTTTATTTACTTATTTTTGTTTTGGATTTTTGCATGAAGTAGTTTTGTTGTAATTTTTGATAAACAGCAAAACTTGGGTAATCGGAACTAAAAAGAAATAAAGGTCTAGTTCAAATAAAAAAAAAAATAAACAAAAAACTCTTCACTTTTTGGACCGCCTTTTGGACCACTCATCAACGATGGATGACACAAAACTCATCACGGAAGTAGAGAAACACATAGAGCTGTATGATCTTAAACTTTTCTGTCTTAAATAAATATAAATCACATGTATAATGAAGTGAAATGGCCATTATGAAAGGCAAAGTCTATGTAGAAAGAAAGGGCTGGTAGCAGCGGCAGAAACACTGCTGGTGCCCAGTCGGGCCCGGGCGTAAGATGTGTATGACTTTTTGCGTGCAATTTTGTATTTCATAACGTATGATCAAATCAGCTTGCTATAAATGAAGCCAATACAGACACGTCAATGAGAGAGAGGAGGAATGCAATGCAGCGATGGAGGGTAAAGACAGATAGAGAGGGAGAGAGAGAGAAATTGAGAAAAGGTAGAAAAAGAAAATGAGACAGAACATGACGAAAAAAAATGGTTCCCGTAGCTTCAGATGATCACATCCACATCCACAGCCCTAATATCTGACTGGGTAAGGTTCAGAGCAGACTGCCGAGTTTTGGTGGAGAAAAAATAAACTTTTTTTGAGGAACACGGCAAAAGAAAGATAAAGAGAGATAAAGAGGTGTTCACATTTATAGAATTATAACACTATAGCGCTCAGCAAACACAATCTCTTCCAGTGCAGGGGATCTTTCTCAAGAGATCAGTCTTCTCAGTACAGTAGAATCCATGGTTGAATGTTTTCCTATCATTTTAAAATGAGTACTTCCTGGAAATGTTTGGCTCTTTTCCTGGGATTCTCTGGATATCTCTACGGCTCCAGCCGTATATTGAAATTTGTTTGTGTTTTGTGTGAGAGTGTCTCTGTCTTGTGAGTGTCTCTAAATTTGTCTCCAATTTAGGTGCGTGTCTCTGACTGGCTGGAGTCGTGTGTTCAGGTCCCAACAGTCTGGTGCTGTCTTCGGCCTCCAAACTTTTGTGTTGAAATGTGATCTAGCTTTCAATTCGTAGATGCAGAGCCCTAACTGGCTTTGAAACTGTGTCACTTGTTGTAGTTTTGTTTGATTGAGATAGCACTTCAGTGCTAGGAGTGAACTGCTTTTCTCTTATAATCTGTTCTCCTGTTTTCTGCTGTATCCTAGGGAACCAGATCTAGGAACTGTCTTTTTGTTTGCTTGTTTATTTTGTTTAGGGTCAGCCAGCTTGTTTGAGCAGACAGATGATTTTGCTTGTTGTTTTGGCCTTTGTTCACCCTAAATGATCAGATGATTTCAGTTTATCGTTGGTTTAACTTGAGTTGGAGTAATAAGGCTTTTATACTAAACTTCAATTTAGTCCTGAGACTTTGGCTTGAGGACGATCTTTGTACTTTTATGTTGCACTCCAACCCCCCTAGACGGGGACGTAACACTCGCCAAAAATGAAGTTTGATTTTAAGAACAGATCTGCAATTAATCATAAACGGATAGTTTATAGTTTACAGAGAGTTTTCTATTTGTTTCTATTTGTTACGTTACTGAATATACTGTGTAATAGAACAATACCTCTTTAAAGATCTTGTCCTGAAGCATTAATGGTTTGGAAATGCCATATGATACTCTTCACATGCACAATTCAGAATTTTACAACGGCGTATTATGGCGATTGTGGGTTGCAGGTTCAAACCCGGCTTGGGGTCCTTCTGTGTGGAGTTTGCTTGTTCTCCCCGTGTTAGCGTGGGGTTTTTTGGGTTCTCCAGTTTCCTACCACAGTCCAAAGACATGCAGGTTAGGTTAACTGTTGTTGAGAATTGTAATGTTTATAACTTGCCCGCCCTTTCCAAGAACCATCACCTTAACGTGGTGGAGAGGTTTGTGTGTCCCCATGACCCTGAGTGCTGTGTTGTCTGGAGCCTCGTGCTCCTGGTAGGGTCTCCCATGGCAAATTGGTCTCAGGTGAGGGGCCAGACTAAGAATGGTTCACAAAACCTCAATGGAAGACCATAAAAGAGGAAGGGATACCCGGCCCGGAGGAAGCCCGGGGCCCCCGTCTGGAGCCAGGCCCAGACGGAGGGCCCGTCAGCGAGCGTCTGGTGGCCGGGCTTGCCACGGAGCCCGGTCGGGGACACCCCGAAAAAGTGACGTGGCACCCCCCTCCTCTCCATCC
>CAKAOH010040719.1:0-15514 GCA_916701665.1 Sebastiscus tertius | reverse complement strand
CGTTCCATTCCTCAACCAGGATTGGTTGCAGGTCAGCCAGCGTGGTTGTGTTGGTCACTCTAACACGTACAGCACGCCCAAGCTGATCCCACAAGTGTTGAATTGGGTTGAGGTGTGGACTCTTGGCAGGCCGTTCCATTCTCTCTACTCCCACATTGTGGAGGTAGTCTGTGATAACCCTGGCTCTGTGGGGGTGAGCGTTGTCATCTTGGAGGATGAAGTTAGGTCCCAGATTGTGGAGATATGGGATCGCCACTGGCTGTAGAATCTCATCCGATATCTCACTGCATTGAGATGGCCTTCAATGATGACAAGCCTTGTTTTGCCAGTGAGGGAGATGCCCCGCACACCATGACACTGCCCTCACCAAAAGCTGTTACTCCATCGGTGCAACAATCAGCACAGCGTTCTCCGCGTCGCCTCAGTACTTTGACCCGGCCATCCAACTTTCACAGACAGAACCTGGACTCATCACTGAACATGACATTCCCCCACATGTTCAGGTTCCATTGTCTGTGTTGTCGACACCAGCGCCAATGGGCCTGACGGTGAAGAGCAGTCATTGCAGGCTTCCTGGTAGCCTTATGAGAATACACTGTTTACCATTGGCAGAGCATTTTGGCAAATCTTTCTTGGGCGCTACCCACATAATCAGCTGTGCTGCTCATCCCACAAATGCATGATCCTTACAAGTTGGACATAATTGTGAAGGTAAATAAACAGGCTTTCCAACCATGTAAAATACAATGCCAATTAGCATAGTAACAACAGAGAAATAATCCACCAAACACAAGTTTCAAAACTTTTTTTCCCCAGTTTATCTTATCTTATCTTATCTTATCTTATCTTATCTTATTTCCTACCTGTTTGGAACAGACAGGAAATAAACTCCAGAAACAACACATGACATTATACAAACACACTGTACATAGTGTTTTAGTTGAAGCTGATCTCTAGAAAACACCACAGCACTGTGCATTCAGGACTAGGGAAATAACTACAATGAACAAAAGAAGTGGTTCATGCACTGTACCTAAAAACATCCTGTTATTGGAGGACTGTAGGTATGGTAGAGTGGACCGGCTCCGTTATTAAAAACTTGTGCTGTGATGGCCTCTAGTGGCTGGTACTGGATACTACAACAGGTCTGCAGATTGGAGAGGCTTTCAGGCTTTCAAAAATCCACATTATATCTGCATTATTACCTGTATGTAATAACAAACAAAAAGTTACACAGTGATTCACAAAAGGCAGCAAATTCAATTTGACAAATTAAAATATAGTAAGATTATGTAGTAAAATAATTCCATTAAATTAAGATAAAAAAAGAAAAATAAATGAAGAAAATACAATTCAGGTCAAATAGAAAAAAAAAAAAACAAGTAAATGAGGATATGCTTTCCGATCCTGTATGCTGAAAGGAGATGTTTGAAGGAGAGATTTGAAGGATGATGCTAACTTTGCCTTATTTCCTGATATGGTACTACGAGTATAGAAATATGGCAAGGAGCAAACCCATTAAAAGCAAATTCCAAAACATACTGGGAGCCAGTGTAAGTCTAAAACATGTGTGATGTGGTTCAAGCCTGTTAGCTGAGGTCTGGGTATCATCGGATAATCTGTTGTTACTTTTGAATTCAAAAATGAAAAACAGTTTTTTTATTTTTTCGTTTTAAACCAAAAAACGTCCATTTTCTCGTTTTTGGTTCCTGAATCAAAAAACGAACCCAACCCGGGCCGTTTTTTGTTTTTGCTAATTCCTTTTATCATTATTAATTTTTAATTGAAGAACAGGAGTCACGTGGGTTTCTTGTTTTTTCATTTTAAACCAAAAACAAAAAATAAAATCCTGCGTTGAATGAAATCCCGTGGTGCTCTCCTCGTTTTTCGTTTCCAAACAAAAAACGAAAAAAACAAATTAAAAAAACAATCTAATTTTGTCATTTTCTGTTTTGAATCGAAGAGCGGAGAACGGCAGTCACGTGACTCGGAAGTGAAGGCAAACATGTCAAGATAAAAGCCAAGAAGATAGTTTCGTCATTCTATAAAAGTGTAACATTATTTAAGCACAGGATCGAGGTAACTGTAGAAGATAAATAGGCTATATGAATACATACTGTACCTAAAAAAGCCTAATTAATTATATATCCTAGACACATGCACTGTGCCAAAATCATGGAAATTCTCAATAATCAGGCCTGTGCTAAAAAAAGCCAGGCACAAGTAAGCCAAATGATCTTCGGCCTATCGCAATAACCTCCATATTGTGTAAAACCATGGAACGAGTTCTTGCCAGCCACCTGACCAGCACAGTGGCGACTAAGCTAGATCTGCTCCAGTTCGCTTAAATAAGAGCAACAGAGGCCCAGACGACGCTGTGCTGACTCTGCTTAACACCGTCCACAAAACACCTTATGCATCCTAAAGGTTAGGCCAGAGCTTTATTTGTGGATTTTAGCTCAGCTTTCAACTCAATGAAGACACATATTCTCCTGAAAAGGCTCATTGATCTCAACATCAACACAGGGTTAGTTGTGTGGATCAGAGGGTCTGTGTCAGTGAGAACGTGTCAGACGTGCTGCCCACAAGGCTGTGTTCTTTCCCCTGTGCTATTCTCTCTTTTTACTAATGCATTTATGATCAGTGAGAAACATTTCAGACTGTTTAAGTATGCAGATGACATGGCCTTAGTTGGCCTTTTACAGGAAACAGGCCCACTAGGTGAAGCTGCCTATCTGACCCACACTACAGCCCTTCAGACATGGTGTCACACTAGCCAACTAGAAATCAATGTGACCGAGACGAAATAATTAATCATGTGCTGCACAAAACAACATTCCATCACAGAGCCCGTTTCACTTGATGGCCAACATGTTGAAACTGTGGAACACTTTAAATACCTCAGTACAGTTCTGGACACCCAGGTGAGCTTCTCTGAAAATACAGAGTATATTTTCAAGAGATGCTCACAGCGACTTTATCTTCTAAGAAAACTTAGTGGCCTCGGTGTCAGCCAGCAGATTTTAGAATTAGTGTACAAAACAGGAGGATTTTAACCTTTAACCTTCCTGCCTGGTACGGTCACCTACACTGTAGATATAAGAATAAACTGTCTAGGATTGTGTCAATGGCAGGCAAAATAGGTGGTAAACCTCAAAAACCCTTGACTCAACTTTTTACAGAAAGGACGAGGAAGAAAGCGGGGAGTATCCTGGCAGATAGCTCCCATCCTCTCTTCAGCCAGTCGGGAGGCGCTATAGAGCCCCTCTGGCAACTAAACATGTGTTTAAAAAGTCTTTCATCCCAAATGCCATCAATATTCTTACCTCAACACAGTGACTGAGCAGATCTGAGCCACAGACACTGACATGAACTGTTTTTAATGTGTAACATAACCTGTCTCTGTTTTTCACTAACTGCTGTCTGGTTTTTAATGGCTGTTGTTTTCTGTGTTTTGTGAGCCGAAGACAAATTTCCACCCTGGTGGACAATAAAGTTTGATTGTATTGTATTGATCAGTTCATATTGAGGGGCCGTCAGCTTTACAATTTAGTTTAGAGGGAGATTCGGTATCAGTAAAGTCAGTGCATTTTATGAGTAGGACTTCTGTGACGTTACCCACCGTAGGAGTCAGAAGTCACCACTCCTCAATCCCCAAAGATTTTCTTTTCAGTAAAATTTTCAATTTTGACGCATTTATAGATGAAAAGTCAAGTCAATAATCCTGGTCAATGATAGATAAGTATGGTTGATCAGCATGTTTGCCAACCTTCAGAAATCATAGTCTAAAATGATGATTAATCAGCCTGAGTTCACTAAAAAACTGAAATCACTAACTTTCTGTTTTCTGTTTGGTGGTTTATGATGCTTTTCAATCATTTCTAGCCTATTTGGTAGCATATGTAATTTAGTTAATTCGTTCGACATCATGATAATGCTGATTTTTCAACCACTGGTTATGATATTAATGCCAGCTAGACAGAATGAAGCTCTGTATGCCATGACAATAGAACTGTACTGAAGGCCTTTCCTTTACTCGGGTGACTCTTTACAGCCATCTGAAGACAGCAGGTATCTGTTAAATCTACAGTATCTGGAGTGATGAAGTTGCCTTCAATACAGTACTATTGTCATGACAGACAGAGCTGTATTCTGTCTAGCTGGCATTAATGTCATAATCGCTTGTTGAAAAATCAGCATTATCATGATGTAGAACTATTCGGCTACAGCCTTCCTAATGGAGTGAAGGGATCATGTGGAAGTGTCAGGTGTGTTGAAAGAAGTAGCCACATAGTGCTTCTCACCTGCCGACATAAAGAAACAGCCCATAGTAAGGGTGTGAGAGAGAAAAGTGTCAATTACCTGAGAGTTCTGTCTAACATCTGTAGAGACCCTCCCTGTAATTTATCACACACTTTTTGGATAAAAGACATTCATGTGTTAATGAAAAGAACAAAGATAGATAGATAAAGAGAGATAGAGAGAGAGAGAGAGAGAGAGAGAGAAAAAGAGAGAGAGAAGCAGCCACAATATTAGCCTAGCAGCTGTAATAGCTAATACAAGTAGGACTGATAACACAAAACCAATAGTGGTGGATGGAAAGAGTGATAATACAACTATCGGAATTGATGTCATTGGGTCGTCCCCAGACGGGCTTTCAAGTGGAGCTTCCAGCTGTCTCAGTCCACCATACATCTGGCTAGCTCGCCAGCACTGTCCAGCATCTCTCCTCAGTACGTCCATGTATGTTGGTGTGGGACATCCCTGTGATCGATGCCCGTCCGTTGCTTCCCGCAGCATCACCATGCTTGCTGGGTGTTCTTGATGTCTTTGGCATTGACCGAGAAGTGTTATTCTCCAGGCTGCCACTTTGTCACTAAGTGTTGGTAATCCCTCGTTGGCATTAGTAGTCCCTCGTACAGACGTAGTTAATTAATGATGGTAGCAAGCAGGCACCGGACGCGGTAGTAGATGCAGCCGCAATACCGGAGACATCCATCCAGATCCAGGTGAAACCCCGCTCCAAGTGTACCCCTACTCCAGGTATAACCTCGCTCCCGGTGTGATCCCGCTCCAGGTATGACCTCGCTCCAGGTATGACCTCGCTCCAGGTGTGACCCCGCTCCACGGTTAGCTGCGAGACAAGGAGGCACAAGGACTCCCGGGAAGGAATGAAGTTAGTAACAACATGGACATGGGCCATGAGTATATACAGAAGGAGAGGGGAGCTCAGTGTGTCATAGGAAGTCCCCCGGCAGTCTAGGCCTATAGCAGCTTAAGTATAAGCGTTATCAAAGAGGAAAGTCTTTAGCCTACTCTTAAATGTAGAGACTGTGTCTGCCTCCCGGACTGAAACTGGGAGCTGGTTCCAGAGAAGAGGAGCTTGATAGCTGAAGGCTCTCGTTCCCATTCTACTTTTGGAGACTCTAGGAACCTCAAGTAACCCTGCATTCTTTGAGCGCAGTGCTCTAGTTGGGTAGTAGGGTACTATGAGCTCTTTAAGATATGATGGGGCCTGACCGTTTAGCGCTTTGTAGGTGAGGAGGACGATTTTAAAATCTATTGTGGATTTTACAATCAGCCAGTGTAGAGAAGCTAATACAGGCGTAATATGATCTCTTTTTCTAGTTCTTGTCAGTACACGTGCTGCAGCATTCTGGATCAACTGGAGGGTCTTAAGAGACTTTTGGAGCAGCCTGATAACAAGGAATTGCAGTAATCGAGTCTAGAGGTAACAAATGCATGGACTCATTTTTCTGCATCATTTTGACACAGGATGTGCCTGATCTTTGCAATGTTACGTAGATGAAAGAAGGCAGTCCTTGAGGTTTGTTTTATGTGAGAGTTAAAGGACATGTCCTTATCGAAGATAACTTCCAGATTCCTTATGGTGGTGCTGGAGGCCAGGGCAATGCCATCTAGAGTAACTATATCATTAGATAATTTGTTTCGGAGGCGCTCAGTGCCAAGTACAATAACTTCAGTTTTGTCTGAGTTTAATATCAGGAAATTGCAGGTCATCCAGGTTTTTATGTCCTTAAGGCATGCTTGAAGTTTAGTTAACTGGTTTGTTTCGTCTGGCTTGATCGATAGATATAATTGGGTATCATCCGCATAACAATGAAACTTTATGGAGTGTTTTCTAATAACATTGCCTAAGGGAAGCATAAATAAGGTAAATAGAATTGGTCCAAGTACAGAACCCTGTGGAACTCCGTGACTAACTTTGGCGTGCATGGAGGACTCATTGTTGATATGTACAAACTGAGATCGATCTGATAAATAGGACTTAAACCAACTTAGTGCAGTTCCTTTAATGCCAATTAAATGTTCCAGTCTTTGTAATAGGATTTGATGGTCAATGGTGTCGAAAGCAGCACTAAGATCTAGCAAGAGAGACAAGTCCTTTGTCCGATGCCATTAGAAGGTCATTTGTAATTTTCACTAGTGCTGTCTATGTGCTATGGTGCACTCTAAATCCTGACTGATAATCTTCGAATAAATGATTGTTCTGTAGAAAGTCACACAGCTGACTGGCAAGCCAGGGTGTAGCAAGGCTTTCATCCAGGAGACCGCTATTCATGTCCCGTGTGTCACTTTACTGTTCGTTCGTGTCCAGTGTTCACAATATTCAGTGTCATATTTCCTGTACAGCCGTAGCAGTTTTAAGCCCAACCACGTTGTTTTTTCCTAAACCTAACTATAGTGGTTTTATTGCTAAAGTGACACCAAGTTGATTAGTTGACAAAAGGGCAGCATGTGACGAGTTGGTGACGACACCGGTGGTGGCTGGGCATGTGCCGGCACTCATTGACGCACCGCGCCGCGACACATTACGTATTTTCTCATTCCCCTGGCTTGCTTAGCAACTCTTCTTCTCTGCTCCTGTGGCTGCTCGACTTCCGATCCCCTCACTCACCTCTAGCTGTCACCGTCTCTTGCGTGTGTTGATGGAGAGATTAGTTGTTGAGGTTGAGAAATATCCCGAGCTATATGACCCACAATGGCAAAAAAGATATTGCTTGGCAAGCCATAGCTCAGGTGAGAAATCAAGTTGAAGTAATGGGTGTCCACACATGATTTAAAACTAAGGCAGAGGTGGAAGAAGTAACGTTACTCAAACTAATCCTTTGAGGTGTTAGTGTAACAGATGTGGGTGGGGCATGGAAGGAGACGATACATGCACTCTTTTTCCAGCATCTATTCTCTGCAGAAGACAAATAAACTCTTTAATTGTCTTCTAATCTTCTGTACCTCTGCTCCCTCAACAATGCAAAACAACACTATGTGGAGCTCACTCAAATACATCCACTCTACAAATACATCCAAATAGCAACAGAAACAGGAACAAAAACACACCTGCAGAAGACAAACAAACTCTTTAATTGTCTTCTAATCTCCATCTTCTGTACCTCTGCTCTGCAAAATAACACATTTTACATTCACAAATCTTTGCAGCGCTATTTTAGTCACGTGACACGGCGATACGCTGTATCACAAATGGCGCCAAAAATGTCACATCAAAACATTGTCTAAACTTATGTTAAATTATCAGGAACAAAACTAAACAGCGGGGTAACATAACAGCATCGACAGTGAACATTATACACCAAAGGTTATAACTTAAACGGCTCAATTTTCAATGTAAATAATAAAATAGCACAGCTACTTTTCTCACACAACTTACCCTCAACAATGCAAAATAACACTGTGAGGGACAGGTGGGAGGAGCTACGGAAAGCCAGGAGGTACAGAAGCACTTTACGTGCACAAAAGGCAATTTCCAAAGGAAATATAACAGTAAATAAAAATAACCCATAGAGATAAAATTCACAAATACTCAAATTAATTAAATAAAAAATTTAATTCTCAAATATAAACTGCAAATCAGACTTATTAATAAAGTTAATTTTTGACTCCGTTACATTAGCTGGGGTCTTGGGTGTGAAGTCTGTTATACTGTCTGTATGTGTTTCACATTGTGTTCTGTGGTTTGGTTGACATTGGAAGTAAAAGATTCATAAGACCTTTCAGAAAGAAAGAAAAGATGTTAACGATATCTTCAGATTTGATTGATCAAATAGCTCAGACAGAATACCATTGCTCACTGAAAGCAAAGAAATATAGCTACATATATACCGATGTAAATAAGAAAGTCTCCATTTCTCTACATCAGTATATCGGTATGATTCAGCTGCTTTTTCAGCTGTTACGGTAATGACACTTGGCTGTTTCTCTTGAGGTATTGCTGTTCACATTAAAGAGTGTGAGAATACAGGATATATCTGCAGCCTGATTTGCCAGCTGACAGTTATCATCCGACCACTTGATGTCAGTGTGCATCCTTGGTAAAGACAGTTCAAGGCAGGAGCACGCCTCACCACATTTCTTTATCTGTTTCATGTTGATTCTGCAACTGCTAGTGTGAATCAGTGTTGCTAGAAAGTCCATATATATATATATATATATATGGAAAGTCGACACCTTCACGTCAGGCCATTTTCTGGGCACACTGAGGCATTTCATTGTATTAAATGTTGCACAATTGTTACAAATTATTTTCCACAACACTGATGGAAGTATTGCACACATCCATTGCTTGTAGATCTTTTTTGGTTTTCTGTTTTGTTATGCAGTTGTTTCTTACAACATTTGATCGTAAAATGCGGTGAAATCAAAGCTTAGACATCACAGGAAACCACAATCTTTTCTTGTATTTTCTCTGTTTTGGATATTATTGTGCTAAGCTGTGCAAGCAGGGTCTGAAATTGACACCCACCAAGCACCAAATGCGGGTAGATTTCACATTTGGTGAGTAAATCTCGGAAGGCTATCAAAGGGTTCGAGCTTAAGGATGGCCGAAAAAAATAGGATCGGGGAGGATGTAACTTAATTTTGGGATGAATTTGGGACGAGATTGTTACAATGAACAGTGATGAAAATTACGTTTTTGTGTAGCACACAGTTCTTATTAAACCTCCTTGACAACATAAACACACACATAGCACATACCGCCGGCCTCTGACCTCACGACAGCCGCAGCCGCAACAGGGAATTCAACCCAAGTGTTAGGACCCACCATTACTGGTGGCAAAGACAATGAACTACGTTTCTCAGGATCCTTGAGTCATGCAGCCACTGAGTATCTCCACCCATGGACTCAGCTCAGTAACCATTGGCTGATGTCTCATTCAAAAATAGGTGTGAAATTCACCCAGGACAAAACCAGATGAATCTCTTTGTTCCTTCTCTTTCTTCACCTTCTTCTCACCTCTGCTGACCTGCATGAGGTGAGCTGTTGCTCTCTCTCCAGACCAGAAGCTGTAGAAGCAGCTCTGCTCTGATCTGTGGCCTGTTAGGAAACAGACATAGCAACACAAGGAACTTCTAAGGCAGAAGATGTGAGAGCCTGCCTTTTTACCAACTAACTTCAAGCAAGGAAGTTAGCACCAAGCTATCAAGCTGCTGGGAAGAAAGTATTGGAGTGGACCGGCTTCCTCCAATCTGCACTGTATTTGAGCACAGCAAAGACAACACCTTTAATTTGGAACCACAACTTCAGCACATGGAATTACCAACCTTTTCGTCTATGGATTATGAATGTACTGGGCTTATCTTAGCATTAGTAATTGCACATGGCTGAGCAAGAGTCTTCAACTTTGATTTCTGGAATGTACCTGTATTGATACGTTTAATGTTATTCATTGAGTTTGACTGTTGTGATATTATTTGTACTTAAGATAGTTGGGTACCTGGCTTCGCCACATCTGATGTGTTTAGTTTATGCTTCACATAGACAAGGTCTTGCATGCAAACTAACCATCTTTCTAACCCACTGCATTATCTCACACACATTAAGATCACACACATAAACTGTGAATTAGTGTTAAACATAAACATACACCTTCATATAATATAAACCCCCTTTACCCCCCCCCCCCCCCTGTCCTTCCTGAGCACATGTGCTCCGAAGAAGGCCATCTGTAGGCACATGCAGACATCTTGAGACAAGTAGCCAGCCATCTTGCCTCTCTCTCTCTCTCTCTCTCTCTCTCTCTCTCTCTCTCTCTCTCTCTCTCTCACACTCACACACATACACATACACACACACACACATGCTCACACACTTTGTTTGGTTTGTTTAGTTTAGTTATTTAGTTAGATTAATATTGTGTTTTACACCTTTATTATCTTGTAAATAAATGTTTGTGGAATATACATGCTGGTCTGTTTAATGTTGTAAAGAGTGAATAATGCCAACCTCTGCTATGTCAAGAACTCCAATATCCTTCAACCTTTACTATCTAATTTGGTTGTAGTTATTAATTTAATTATTAATCAACGTTCCAAATTGATAGTTTAGTATATTTATTGAGACTATATTAACGTTTTGGTTATTGGTCCCTGATTCCAGGGTGGTGTCCCGTTTATTATTAATGTTTATTGATAATTTTTATTAATACTAATAATTCTATTGATATTATTAATTAATTTGCTAATAACCAAACCTGTTCCTACCAAATCCCTACACAAGTCAACGAGTTAAACTTGTTAGTGTTAACGTTAGACTGTTTGATGTTAATGGTAACGTTACAGTTAATGCTGGCTAACCAGTCAGCAGCCAACATTTGCATTAACAGTGAGTGAGCTGATAACGGTACGTTAACTATGAGGAGTCAAAACTCCGCAGCTCCCTGAAATCTTTTTTGACCAAATGCTACTTTTACACATAAAAAATGTTTAAATATAACTTAGCTGCGTTGTTAACATAAAAATCATGCAAATTAATTATTGATTGAGTTCTGTTAGTTTTGTATTCAACATAATACCTTATTAACTCAATGAAATGTGCTGAAACAAATGTATATGTGACACAAAAAGGAAATTTATCATTTTGGCTGGTGAAAAATATGCTAGGCCGGTGGATATTTTCATCTACCAGTCCCCTTAGCTGGTGGGAGTCAATAGTGATAGAAGGTCAAATTTTGGACACTGTGTACAACTAAGCTTCCTCAGGAAATTGATATTTTATAATAGAATTAATATAATTCAAATTACTGAACTGAGACTGAAAGCACTTTCATGAACTTTTGACCCCTGTATTCCCTCTATGGAGTGTGTTATTTGGCGTCAGTACCCTCGTCTGAGATCTGGAAGCCTCCCCAAAACATTGATGATGCCAGTAGAAATTGTTAAGGGAGTGTCAGTATTTTTAGTCCTGATGATTTTGTTTTCATTGCACATTCTCCAGGTGAACCCTTAACGGAAAAGCACAGCATATTCTGCATCTGTGGGGAAAGATTGTGTTTTAAATCCCTTCTTTCCAAACTGTCTAGACAAACTAATTACCCAGCACATCATCTATTTTTTTTATTCCTGTCTGAAAGAGTTCTTTTAAGAAGCCCCACTAGAGGTTGCCTCAGTAACTGTTGTAGGAAATTTATATATTTATGAAAGTTGGATATAATCCCAGCACTGCACTCCTCTATTTCTCATCTGATCACATGTGTTTTTTTCTCTCTGAATAAGGTTTCAGAGGGAGTGATGCCTTATGTAGCCCTCACCTACAAGTTAAAACAGTTTTATTAACTAGGATTTCTTCCTTACATTGTCAATTGTTATACTGACACAAGTGGGCTTATTAATCATTTTTACAGATGTTTTGTTATACAGATCAATAGGGAGTCAGTCTTTGCATTGGTTCTTTTAGACCTAGTTTACTCATACCCCTTTCACACTGAGGACTCAACCAGGGTTAGTTGTGTATATGAAAGGGTTAACCCGCATTGATCGACTAGCCTTTGTGACCCAGGTCGAGAGGTGGGTCGGACCAGGGTGGGACCAGGGTCGATTTCGATGTGAATTGCATGGACCAGGGTCGCCAACAAACGGGGTGGGACAAACCTATTCGGTTGCAAATGAAGGCACACAGTCCGTAACTGTCACAGGTCGCCGTGGCTCATAAACAAACTGTGGGACGGCAGCAGGAATGATTTCAGACACACCGGAGATGAGCGATGGACGACACCAACATGGATATGTAGCGAGACATCGAGGTGTGGGAACTCTAGTCTTGACCATCCGCGGTGAGGAAGACAAAATAGGTAGCTGACGGAATGGTGAGGGACAACGTAGTGTAACAAACATAACAAGGCTGCTGAATGAGAGAGACATCCGCTGTTACGTTACACGGAAACACATCGTGTTAATAATAAGCCAACCACCTCACGGTACCGCCAGCTGTACGCGCATCTATTTTTAAAGCGTGTTTGCACATCTTCTATTTAGTTACCTTTTTAAACTTTTATCTTTCAATATAAACCTCCAAAAACATCCATCTGTCATCTGTTCACTCTGTTGTAAAGTAACAAACCCAGCCCTGGTTCATTACATGATCAAACAATTAGCAAACTAAATAAAATATAAAATAATTGTATTATGTTTGGACAAGCTCTTACATTACAGAGCCAACAGTCGCAACATGCCCAGCTGAACAACTTTAGTAGGTCTACTATATTCAATTCAATTTTCAATTCAATTTATTTTTGTATAGCGTCAAATCACAACAGAAGTTATCTCAAGACGCTTTATATATAGAGCAGGTCTCAGACCGTACACCATAGTTTAGAGACCCAACAGTATCCACCAAGCGCACTGTGGCCAGGAAAAACTCCCCTATTACAGGGAAGAAACCTGGAGCAGAACCGGGCGCAGGGCGGGCGGCCATCTGCCGAGACCGGCTGGGGGGATAGATAGATAGATAAAGAGAGAGAGGGAAAGAGAAAGAGAGAGAGAGAAGCAGCCACAATATTAGCCTAGCAGCTGTAATAGCTAATATAAGTAGGACTGATGACACAAGTGGTAATAGTGATAATACAACTATCGGAATTGATGTCATTGGGTTGTCCTCAGATGGGCTTTCAAGTGGAGCTTCCAGCTGTCTCAGTCCACCATACATCTGGCTAGCTCGCCAGCACTGTCCAGCATCTCTCCTCAGTACGTCCATGTATGTTGGTGTGGGACGTCCCTGAAATCGATGCCCGTGCGTTGATTCCCGCAGCATCAGCATGCTTGCTGGGTGTTCTTGATGTCTTTGGCAGTGATCGAGAAGTGTTATTCTCCAGGCTGCCACTTTGTCACTAAGTGTTGGTAATCATGGCATTTGTAGTCCCTCGTACAGACGTAGTTAATTAATGATGGTACCGGATAGCAGATGCAGCCGCAATACCGGAGACATCCTGATCCAGGTGAAACCCTACTCCAAGTGTACCCCTGCTCCAGGTATAACCTCGCTCCCGGTGTGATCCTGCTCCAGGTATGGCCTCGCTCCAGGTGTGACCCCGCTCCACGGTTAGCTGCTAGACAAGGAGGCACAAGGACTCCCGGGAAGGAATGAAGTTAGTAACAACATGGACATGGGACATGAGTATATACAGAAGGAGAGGGGAGCTCAGTGTGTCATAGGAAGTCCCCCGGCAGTCTAATAATATAATAATAGATTAGACTTATATAGCGCTTTTCAGAAATCTCAAAGTCTAGGCCTATAGCAGCTTAAGTATAAGCATTACCAAAGAGGAAAGTCTTTAACCTACTCTTAAATGTAGAGACGTTGTCTGCCTCCCGGACTAAAACTGGGAGCTGGTTCCAGAGAAGAGGAGCTTGATAGCTGAAGGCTCTCGCTCCCATTCTACTTTTGGAGACTCTAGGAACCTCAAGTAACCCTGCATTCTGTGAGCGCAGTGCTCTAGTGGGGTAGTAGCTCTTTAAGATATGATGGGGCCTGACCGTTTAGCGCTTTGTAGGTGAGGAGGACGATTTTAAATTCTATTCTTGATTTTACAGGCAGCCAGTGTAGAGAAGCTAATACAGAAGTAATATGATCTCTTTTTCTAGTTCTTGTCAGTACACGTGCTGCAGCATTCTGGATCAACTGGAGAGTCTTAAGAGACTTATTGGAGCAGCCTGATAATAAGGAATTGCAGTAATCGAGTCTAGAGGTAACAAATGCATGGACTAATTTTTCTGCATCATTTTGACACAGGATGTGCCTGATCTTTGCAATGTTACGTAGATGAAAGAAGGCAGTCCTTGAGGTTTGTTTTATGTGAAGGTTAAAGGACATGTCCTGATCGAAGATAACTCCCAGATTCATTACGGTGGTGCTGGAGGCCAGGGCAATGCCATCTAGAGTAACTATATCATTAGATAATTTGTTTCGGAGGCGTTCAGGGCCAAGTACAATAACTTCAGTTTTGTCCGAGTGTAACATCAGGAACTTGCAGGTCATCCAGGTTTTTATGTCCTTAAGGCATGCTTGAAGTTGTGTTATCACTCTTTCCATCCACCACTATTGGCTTTGTGTTATCAGTCCTACTTGTATTAGCTAGTCCTACTTGTATTAGCTATTACAGCTGCTAGTCTAATATTGTGGCTGCTTCTCTCTCTCTCTTTCTCTTTCCCTATCTCTCTCTCTCTCTCTCTCTCTCTCTCTCTCTCTCTCTCTGTCTCTCTTATCTATCTATCTATCCCCCCAGCCGGTCTCGGCAGATGGCTGCCCGCCCTGCGCCCGGTTCTGCTCCAGGTTTCTTCCCTGTAATAGGGGAGTTTTTCCTGGCCACAGTGCGCTTGGTGGATACTGTTGGGTCTCTAAACTATGGTGTACAGTCATAGACCTGCTCTATATATAAAGCGTCTTGAGATAACTTCTGTTGTGATTTGACTCTATACAAAAATAAATTGATTTGATTTGATTTGATTTGAAGTTTAGTTAACTGGTTTGTTTCGTCTGGCTTGATCGATAGATATAATTGGGTATCATCTGCATAACAATGAAAGTTTTTGGAGTGTTTTCTAATAACATTGCCTAAGGGAAGGATATATGAGGTAAATAGAATTGGTCCAAGTACAGAACCCTGTGGAACTCCGTGACTAACTTTGGCGTGCATGGAGGACTCGTCGTTGATATGGACAAACTGAGATCGATCTGATAAATAGGACTTAAACCAACTTAGTGCAGTTCCTTTAATGCCAATTAAATGTTCCAGTCTTTGTAATAGGATGTGATGGTCAATGGTGTCAAAAGCAGCACTAAGATCTAGCAAGACAAGTACAGAGACAAGTCCTTTGTCCGATGCCATTAGAAGGTCATTTGTAATTTTCACTAGCGCTGTCTCTGTGCTATGGTGCACTCTAAATCCTGATCGATAATCTTCGAATAAATGATTGTTCTGTAGAAAGTCACACAGCTGACTGGCAACTGCTTTCTCAAGTATTTTGGAGGTAAAGGGAAGGTTAGATATAGGTCTATAGTTGGCTAGGACCTCTGGATCGAGAGTGGGTTTTTTAAGAAGAGGTTTAATTACAGCTACTTTAAAAGACAGCGGTACATAACCTGTTATTAAAGACACATTGATCATATCCAGTAAAGAGGTGCTAACTAAAGGTAAAACTTCTTTAAGCAGTCTAGTTGGAATAGGGTCTAGGAGACAGGTAGATGATTTAGATGAAGAGATCA